>JAFBJR010000102.1:198582-314403 GCA_016785285.1 Brachirus orientalis | reverse complement strand
TTACAAAGTTAACAACATGAATTCCACTTACCTAACACATATAACTTACCTAACTTATAACAAGAAACAACTAGAAATACTACCAACATCAGTTTCAAATCTACTAGAAATGGGTTTGTTTGGAGAGAATGAGCAAGAAGCCCCGAGTGAAGTCTGAGAAAGGTTTATATAGTCCAGGCCCCCATCACTTCATCCACTCACGATGAGCCAAGTCCTCTTTAAATGAACCAGTCATAGTGTGCCACCTGGTTGCTGACATCCACCTGGGAGATTGACAGTCACCCAGACACACCCACAGCACACTCACACACCCACACCATACTCACAAAAGAGGAGAGAATTACATATGATGGCAAAGCATGTGACCTAGGGTCATAACAATGGTCAAGTGGACAAGTAAGTGGTCCATGGCCGGTGGACCCCCTGCCTCTTCTGCCCCATCAATAACTTTATTTGACTGCATTCAAACTGCATTTAACTGATATGGAAGTGTATCGAGCAAGAGTCTATGTACATTGTGAACCTGTCAATGTACTGTAGCTACATTTAACGGGACAATTAAATCACCATGAATATACTGCACTACTGACTTTACACTAGGTGTTTGTCGGTCGGTGGAGCAGTGGCTGTGTTGCTGCCTCAAGGTACTGACCCCATGCCAGGCCACTGTCACCAGGCGGGTCACCAGAAGGTCACCAGTTCGACTGGGGTCTTTTCTGTGTTGTATTTGCGTGTTCTTGACGTGTGTGCATGGGTTCTCTCCGGGTTCTCCGGCTTGCACCCACAATGGTTCATTGGTCCGTTGTCCAGGGATGTCCATCCAGGGTGTACCCTGCTTTTCTTATGATGTAAGCTGGGATTGGCTCCAAACCCTCAAGTGGAGGATAAAGCGGTGGAAAATGACTGAACGGACACAAACAGGCAACTGATGGACACGAGTGCACTTGCTCCCTACACGACGTAGGCTCTGGATGTGAAAATGATGTGACAGCTGTGTCAGTTGAAAACCGGCAATGTCACTTGAGCTGTGCTGCGCGTCGCTTTGTGATGGATGTAAGATTGAGCCTGAAATGTGTTCACCAGTCGTCATCCGTCAGTCCCAGAGTCAAAATGTGATCTCAGCAGCTCCAGTGACTGCTTCTGTGTGGATATCTATCCTTCCTTCCTTCCTTCCTTCCTTCTCCTCCACCTGTGGTAACAACAAGTGGAATATCCAAACACCACACCGCACCATGCAGGCTTCATTACCACTGGTTTCCCTACATGTTTTATAACTCATTTTATTGCTTGTTTTTAAAGCCTCAAATGTTCAGGCTCTGCTTCACGGCTGTGATGAGCCAACTCCCCGTGAGTCCACTCGTCTGCCAGCGCTCGCTTTGCTTTCACTTTCAAAATATCCACTTTGACTCTCGGCCGGTGTGCCTGTTTCACAGTGTGCCATCTGTCAGTGAGCAGGGTGTGACAGGGTGAACTGAAAAGATGGGGCTAATGGCACGGATATTTTCAAACACACTCTCCCATTTTCTTTATGTTTCTGCGCTCAGATGTACGACGATGACTCAAACAGCCGAGTGAAAATGAAAATTTACAACCTGACTCATTCCTCCCTGCTGCACAGCAGAGAAGAACACAGCAGGTGCTCTGACATGTCAGGTGATCGAGTGTTCCAGTAAGAAGGGCTGTTAGAGCGACTTACATAACCTCAGTGATAAGGAAACATTCAAACCACAGACTGCAAATAAAACTGAATATAAAAATGCAGTGTGTTATCTTTTTTTTTTTTTTTTTTGGTGTGTGTGTGTGCGCGTGCTTGTAACATAAACATGGACCTTGTCAGGATCAGTGGTCGTCATGGAAACCAAAACCTGGTCCTAATGAGGCAGAAGCTCGTTTTCCTCAGAAACTGGTTCCTGCCTCATCATTAAATTGCGGTTTCCTCCTTAAACCACATATTGAATGTTACATTTCATTTAATAGTTTACTGCTATGTTCAGCTGCCACAGCTAATGATAAAATTAATACAATTATGCCAAGTAGAAAATAATGTATTTTCAGCTTTGCCTACTCAGTGTTGAGGCTGTCTTTTTTTTTGGCCAAAATTCTGTTATCCATTTTTCATTGGGGAAAAGAAGTTCATACTCAAACCTTAAATCCTCGTTTGAGTTTAAATTAAACAGCCTAAAGGTGCAAAAAGAGTGCAGCTTGGCCTTTAGAGCCCCTTTAAATCCATCGGAAAAATAAAACAATAAAGTTGTATTGTTCTCAAACCCGGGTTTAAGTTCTTAAATTAAAGTTTTGCCGTGAAACTGAGCAGAAAATCATGACACCAAAGCATCTGAAAAGCAGCATCAAGAGGTATTTGGGGTTTTGTTTAGAAAGTGATTAAGTAATTTGGGAAACAAATCTGCTGACTCACCTGTTAGCTTAGCTGTTAGCGCCATCTGAGTGGCCCGTCACACACAGTACGTGTCCTTCCTCTGTAGCGCAAGTGTAATGATAAATATTGTTGTCACATTTTCTGGGGAATTTGTTAATATCTTCAAAGAAATTAGATGTCACGTAATATTCGTTAAAATAAGTTGTTTTTTTTTCCTTTGTTTACTAGCTAGCACTGTTTACTAGCTAGTTGTAGAGTTAAATTAGCACCTATACTACTTTTAGCTTTTTCTGTTCATCAGGCTAATTGGAATATCGCAATTCTGGGAGAGAAGATTATTTTAAAATGTCAATTTTTGATAAATTGCAATTTGAACCCCCACCCCAACCCTTACATTATATATTATCAACCTTCCAAACCTTCCATGCAGCTATTTTGCCAGGAACAGTCAAACGCAGGTGTTTTTAACCAGTGACATTAATTAAAATTCCAGTCCAGGTTTAAAAGAGCAAAAAGAGCTGCTATTATTCAGGTCACACAGCTGAATTTTCCTTTTGTTTTTGTACTACAGCATGTTGCTGATCGCTTTTTTTCAAATTCTACTGACATTTTAATTCCAAGCGTCAGGTCCAACCTGAGAGCAACCACGGCGAATAAAAACTACCAAATTAGGATATTCACTGTTTTATTTTCACTAATTAGATTTTGGGTTTCGTTTCAAGTGTTGGCCACTGAGCCGCATAACATATATGAGCGTTGATGTGAAATCAAGCCCAGTCGTCAAACAATGGATAAACAACACGAGAAGAATTTGACCCTGGCTTCCAATAAAAACGCCGTTGATCACTGATGTCAGGAGGCTGAAGTTTCCCACAGTTCTGAACGCACACGGCACGAAAAGAAATGTCAGCAGCTCGACAATCACGGAGCCGCCTGCAGCAGACTTTTCAAATCAAACTAACGAGTGAAAGCATGGAAAGAAAGAAAAATGCTAGAAGGGAATAACATATCACATTTACGGAAAAAGGGCATACAGTTGATATTACATTCTGCAGCAAAAAAGGAGACAAATGCGATGAAGAAAATATTCATGTTTTCTTTTCCCCTAAGTGCATTTATTGTGTCTTATGAAAAATGTCCCTTATATATTCAGACTGGGAGACGTTTCGGGGTTTTAAAAGGATTCCTTTACTCAATTGTGCACTTGACATAGAAAAGAATATAAATATACGATTCCGGCAACTTGCCACGTCTCATTTCCATTTCCTGCTTCTGTGACTTCTTCCATTGCTCTTTTTATTTATTTAATGTAAGTGTAACATATTCTGCTTTGGAAAATTGTGATTAGTTTAAGAGATTTATTAGACTAAATGTGACTATGGTTTTGAATTGTAACCCTAAACATGTACAGTCAAAAATGGTATCAACATAATTTGACATTGTGAGTGTGAGCTGTGTCTTGTAATCCAAAAAAAAAAGGATTGATTATACAGAAGGAAGACAGGATTGTGGGCGATTCTTCTGAGCACCAAAGACACAAGGAAATCAGCCTTTAACCGCTTAACAAAAAGGCTGAGCTTATACAATCTACACCTTCTCATACATCTCTCCTGCTTCAGTCTATATTTTATCTCCATTTGGCAGCCTTTTCCCACTGGAAAATTAATTTTAGATCACTTTGCAAACCTTTCATGCCCCCACACCAAACTCCATGGAGAAAATCAGCAATTTTACATCACGGCACACTGGAGATGTTAATCCACAATCCATCGGTAAATTCAGATGCCTTATTTTGTGACTTCAGCGTTCTGAATTATTTGTTCGGATTAACGTAAGTGACACAAACTTCAGTAGACCAGCAGCTACTGTGTCCCCGTTTCTATGGACTCTGGTGTGAGGGGGAGCATGAAAGGTTTATAAGCTGGAAAAGCTTATACAACTTATGTCTGTATGTACACATGTTTACTATCAGTTCTGCTCAGTCAAGTTCTACTTGTGCATCATTCAACCACCGGGTTGTTTTCATTCAACCACTCCGACCTTTACGTTCGTCTGTGGACGCTGAGTGCTGGCACACTGGGACAGTTTGACCTTGTCTCCAGCAGAGGTGGGGAGCTTTTTGAAATGACCCATAACGTACGCAGCAGCCAATCAGGAACGTGCACCATGATGTGCTTATCGCTCTCTGCGGTGTCACCCTATTTAATTTCCACCTTCGCACTGACCTTCATCGAACAATGGATCCTGCTGACTTAAAGGTTCCTCTGTCCTTTCTGCATGGATGATGGACGCCCCACCTGTCCTCGTTCTTTCACCCAGCACGAGCACTGCGGCGAGGCAGATGTCTGTGTAGGGGGTGGAGACCCACCGCACCGCCAATGAGATCGGTCACCGCCACACAGTCTCGCTCTTCTTTTTCCGGGAACAGACAGCAGACTTTTCAATTATTCACGCTGTTGATTCCTGTCATTCTCTGTCTTTATCTGAGTTTGTCCTGATCACTGATCCTTATCTGAAGGTTGAGTAAAGTCACAGTCAATGGAGGGAGGCAGGACTTCAATAGGTGGCTTTTCACTGTTATTGTATGTTTAAGGTGAGAACAATGATCATTTGTTTTACGGTGTAATGACACTGAGTCCTTCAAAGACCAAAATAAATGTCTGCTTTTCAAATTAGACGATGAAGGAGCAGAAACTTAAAGATCCAGTGCGTTACCCTGGGATCCCACTGAATGTGTATCTGTCAGGTAGCATCTCCGTCGGGGCATCGGAGGTGATATGCGTCCACTTTAGTCGATGTGTCAGCTTCAAGCGACTCCATCTGCTCCGTCGTTGTTCCGGCAGAGAATACACAAGTGTTTTGCCATATGATGAATTCAGCACAAGCAGGACAGGAAGTCAAACACCAATACAACATTGTGTGTCTGCTTTTGTTTTGTTTTTCTTTAGAATAAAAGCCCCCATGTTGACACCATGTTGTATTTCACTTAACTACAATAAAAACACTCTTGCAAATCCGGCGTTCTCTTTTCGTCCAGATAAATCTGAAGTTATACCAGTAGATGTCACCAATCCATTCACACTGGACCTTCATCGCGTAGTTTTGTGGCTTGTTTTTGGTTTTTGGTCTTTTTTACGCACCATTTAAACACCTTCCAGATTGACATTGAATTCTGGACGTTTTCCTGAAATTGTCCAGGGAGGTTATACATAAAAATTCTGAACTCTTCCACAGATATTTCTGGATAACATCTGAGTGAGACAAGGGAAAGCTCCCAAGATGTTCCGGACATTCTCCTGCTCTTATGGGCAGATATGACCCAGTAAGAATCTTTTTTAATATGTGCATAAGAAAATCCTGAAAATATTAAATTGGGTAGTGAGATTTTGCAGAATTAAAACTGTTAATTGCCACTTTTCCAGATCAACAGATCAAGAGGAAAACAACAACAACAAATTGGTGAAACCTGAACAATGATGCGTGCAGTTTCAGCATTGGTAACGCAACGGCCTTCAGTGAAAAGCAACCCAAAAGAAGAAAAAGAGTTTAAACAAAGTCAGACAATATTTGCAGCATTTCAGAGATTCAGAGCTGATTATAGCTTTTAAGAATCTATCATCCAAATTTAAAGTAAATTGATATGCACCAATACAATCCCTAAATCCCAGCTGCTTTTACTCCACCATCTCCACTTCCTTACATAATTTTACGGCCTTAAATTTATTTGTTGATGCATAAAGTAAAACTGGAAGTCATTAGCTTCGACTGTGGTTTGACCGATTCCTCCATGCAGATAATTTACAACTGCCAAATGGGGAAATCATGATTTTTTTTTTTCAGTAAAGACTTTGAATTAGACTGTTTTATACAACATACTTCCATAAAAATTAATTTATTACCTCAGTAAAACTATGAATGGGCCTCATAAACTTGTGGTGACTGTGTCCTTTGATCGCATGTTGCATTCTGACCAAAAACAACAGTGATCTCTGTTGTCATGTGAACTAAATTCATCTAATATGTAAGACTATATATGTCATTTGCAAATGACTGTGAAAATATAGCCATGTTTACTCAGGCACTGTGGCTTAGTTGGTCAAAGCATCTGTCTCGTAAACAGGAGATCCTGGGTTCAAATCCCAGCAGTGCCTTGATACTGTTGTTTCTTTAGAAACATCAATTCAGCACAAAGCTTCACCTAAACCAGAATTGACTCCACAAAAACAGGACCTTATCCATACGTAGGTATAACCTCCCCTCTACAGTCTCTTTATTTTTCATTCTTAAAAAAGTATTCCATCATTTCAGTAAATGTTTTCATACACACAATTCCCCCCAAAATGCTATTTTGCAGATGCCACGCCTAAAAATACACATAAACCTTGCACACTGAGTACAAACTTTACATATAAATTACATTGTATATAATCATAAAAACAGCCACAGAATGGACCAAGGTCTGGGGACTAAGGAGAGAAATTTAAAAGTTAGCATAAAGTAAATGAACCAAACAAACTCCATTCAAAAGGAAACAACAACAATAAGGTTGATGACGGTGACAGGGCTTTGACATCAATGGTTTCCAGACGTTGCGTGTTGGCTGTATAAAATAAAAGGGTGATGTCTTCATGTTTTTTTTTTACTCTGGGAACCCAATTTCCAAATATTAAATTTCAGGACTCCCACATTGGTGGTTCTATGTGGATAAAAAATTATAAGATGTTCAGATTTGCCTTAACTTGTTTGCACGTGTACAGACTCTGATGCATATTTTGCAGGTGCATCAACAAAAAAATGAGTAATTCTGTCCTGTTCACACATGTGGATGCGAGACAGTGACGAAGAGCAGTGCCACGGCACATTCCTGAGCTGTCATGAGCACTGGCATTCACATAAACACATCATCTGCATAAATTCGGATACATTATCCCCCACAAAGCTTTTATTGTCTGTATTCATATTTTCCAGCCAGTTTGTTTTGGAAACATGTCCTCATTTCTCCACCACCAAACATAAACTCAAATCATTTAATTAAACTACAGCTACAAACGATAAATCTTAAGCATCTTGCACAAGACGGATACAAACCAGGCAACAGTAACTCAGAGTGATTTTATTTTTCATGCGCTCTTGTGTGGACCAAAACAACGACTCAAAGACTCAAAGACTTCCGAGAAGACGCAGCAATTATCTGTCCAGTAGATTCTGCTCTCTGTCACTGGTAAAGTGAGGGAAACACACACTCAAGGCTCATGACGAATCTCTGACAATGACCTGTTCTTTGTCAAGATCACGTTATGTGCCATCATTTGTCATGTTCCATGAGCCATATGTTGAGCTAATTGACAATAATGGAAACAATCAGGTTGAAGTGGAAATCCTGTGGAAAGAGGCGCGGTGACCAGAGCAGATGGTTTTGTTTTTGGCTTCTGTTAGTGGCGTCTTTCTCCGAACAAAAGAAAAATCACCTTGACAGTGTCTGTTGGTTTTTAAACTTGAGATGATTATGGCTCCTCCTGGGACCTCGGGTTTATTCTCTCGTGACGCAGCAGAAGCTCGTCCTCTTATTTTTCCATTGTGTCCACTCTGATGAGGCAGAGATGTTTAGACAATCAGTCAGTGCTGGGATAATTTACTGCAGACAGAAACCATACACAGCGATGTCCACACATTGGACAGAATCATTAATATTATTCCAAAGTGTCACGTTGCTGTTGAGTTGCACAAGAGTAACTGTTGATGCTACAAGCATAGAAAATGGATTGAGCCACACAAATCACTCACAAATCAACTTAAACTTTTTTTAAGATGGAAATCCACCGTGTCGTGATCAAATTCACAGCACATTTAATATTTTAATCATAAAGCAACACATATATGTCTAATAAATGACTGAAAACTGTATTTTATGCATGTGTTATCATGTGTTCAATAATAAATATACTGAAGTCAGCTGCTTGCAGTAGGTGCTGTGGCTTAGTTGGTCAAAGTGCCTGTCTAGTAAACAGGAGATCCTGGGTTCAAATCCCAGCAGTGCCTTGTTGTAGATCCACACCAAAGAAGCCAAGTTAAGAGAGGTCTTCTTTCAAAAACAGCAGCCATGGATCAAGATTTATTTAAATAAAGTTTTAACAAAAAAAATTATACACTTGGAGTCACTTTTAAAAAAAAATCAAACTATATTATGTTTATGTGCTATTTGATGTTTCTTAAGAAAATGCCTGAAAACTACAGTTTGGACAGAAAGGTGCTGTGGCTTAGTTGGTCAAAGCGCCTGTCTAGTAAACAGGAGATCCTGGGTTCAAATCCCAGCAGTACCTTGTTGTTGATCTTCTTTTAAATTTTTTCTAATGAATATGTTGACTTCTCACTAATAAATAATAATAAACCTTAATTTAAAAATAAAAATGCAAAAGGTGTGCCTTAGTGCCTGTCTGGTAAACAGGAGATCCTGGGTTCAAATCCCAGCAGTACCTTGTTGTTGAGCCGCACCAAAGAAGCCAAATTAAGAGAGGTCTTCTTTTTAATTTTTTCTAATGAATATGTTGACTTCTCACTAATAAATAATAATAAACCTTAATTTAAAAATAAAAATGCAAAAGGTGTGCCTTAGTGCCTGTCTGGTAAACAGGAGATCCTGGGTTCAAATCCCAGCACACAAATCAGGCTTAACTATCTCCACTTGGAGTCACTCCAATCAAAACTATAGTATGTTTAGGTGCTATTTGGTGTTATTTGGTGAAAATGCCTGAAAACTACAGTTTGGACAGAAAGGTGCTGTGGCTTAGTTGGTCAAAGCGCCTGTCTAGTAAACAGGAGATCCTGGGTTCAAATCCCAGCAGTGCCTTGTCTTAACTTTAAAATTTGCCCATCTGTGATTTCCCATCCAGTGTATGAGAGTTAATAGGTTTGTTCCTGGTGAAAAAAAAATCTGACAAAAGCTTTCTTTAACAGTTAAATTTTTTTTTCCACTCTAAAATACTCTGATTGGTAAAAATTAAATGAATTAAGGTCTTCCATTAAGGTCTTCATTTAACTTGTTAACTGGGATTTATCTGAATGTTACAACCTTGACTTTGTTAAGCCTTATTTTGAAGATTTCAGTTCAGTATAGTTACTCAGTATTGAGCGTTGTTCTTTCTGTTTCATTGGGTCACGGACTTTTGTTTCGTGCCCCTTATTCTGGTTTTTGTTTTTGTTTTCCTGCCATTTTCCTGGCCACAGCCACTTCCTGTCCCTAATGTTGTCACTGAGTCAACCTGTGTATTCACCACATGTTCCTGCCAGATTATAGACTTTGTTTTTCTGCTTTTTTTTTTTTTTTAACCAGTTTTGGTCGTTAACCAGGTTCGTATTTTTTGGTTTGGGGAGTTTTTGCCTCACCTTTGCCTGATTTGTTTGCTTGGTTTGGACTGTTTTGCGGTGTATAATTTAACCTGCCCATTGGATTTAAGTGTTTGCATTTTGGACAGAACCCTTTTTCTGTTTGTGAAGACCTTAAACACGTGACTGAGACTAAAAAACAGCTCACAAAAATATTTTAATTATAAGTCAAGTTAGATGTAGCCACAATTTCTCATAGACAAACCAGTGGACTCTAACCCTTGTGATCATTGAAGGCAATAACAATTTAAAGAACTTGTGCATTGGTTTCAATCTACCACCCTTTTCCCCACTGCAATTAGAATGTCCACAACATTGAAAATTAGTTGAATAAAGTATTTTATGAAGAAATAAAGAATAAAATTAAAAGAATAAAGGAAGTTTCCAGTGTCAAAATGTGTATTCTCACCTTCAGTAAAACAGGGTTAAAGTTGTCTGTGTGAGACTTTTGTCTCTAGTTTGTCCGTCTGTAGTTCATACTAAAGTAACTGAGGCAGGATTTGTTCAGTGATGCAATGAGAGTCAGTTTTGGTTGAACAACTAACATGGTAGCTTTGGACAACTGTGCATTTGTATATTGTAGATGTGTAAAAAATACATGTGTACATATGTAGTTTTTATTTCATCGTCTCATCCCTAAACTGTTCAGAAATAGCAGTACCGCTACTGGCATACAAGACAAACTCTAGGGTGATTAAAAACAGCACATATAAATCATCAAGTGATCAACAAATTCCTCCAAAACATCTTCTGAAATCATTTTCAAGAAAAAACATCTCTTCCCTTTAAAAATTATGTTCTTCCCTTGTAGGAAAATAAACATCCTCTTGTCTCGCAGCATATCTCAGATCTGACGCCACGGTTTGCAGAGCAAAAATGTAGAAGGCATTTGAATGATGGAGTTAAAGGCTAATTGGGGCAGATGTACTTCCCCCCCCCCCCCCCCCCCCCCCCCCCCCCCCCCCCCCCCCCCCCCCCCCCCCCCCCTGAGGAAACGCCTCTCTCCACCCGCAGCACCATCCCTCACCATCCATGGCTGAATGTTTCCAGCGCCGCTGCTCGGAAAGCACTCAGCATCCTATCTGTTTCGATCATCAGATTTCTGACAGCGCGACTGATTGTGGATCACGTAGCATGTTTGCACCACCACCTCCTCCACCTCACTGGATTTGCCTGCTTTGCAGATTTTCCTCCTCATGCAGCACTTTGCTGGATGCCATGCGTCTCCTGATGAATGAGGAGCACCTTTGGCCCCCGTGGCAGCGTCGGAAAAACAAGTGGAAGCCACGAAAGTCGAGTGAGGCTGCAGGCTGAAAGTGTTCTGCAATAATTCACCGCTGACATCACATACACTCCCAACAAAATGCTTTGAGGGAAAATAACAAGGCGATGATTCTGAGCAGCGCTGCAACAAAACAGCTGTTTTGCATTATAAAAAAATACGCTACACTCAGATTATCAGGCTGAAGTGGCTCGTATCGGAATTTCTGTGCTGTGTGGACACAGAAACGCCATTGTCCATTCTGATTTTCAAATCACACCGAATCTGTGCAACGATGAGTCAAGTTGCATCAGCTGCACAGCAAAGCCAAACAACAAGTGGGGAGAGTGTGACAGTGTTGAAATGGACCTTTAAGACTGTTGTTACCTGAGGCAGAGGCCAGTGCCGACCCAAGCCTTTATGAGGCCCTAAGCTGGATTTGATTTGATCCGGAAATAAATCAGGATTGTATAATTTGGCTATAATAATGTGGAGCTAGCTGCTTGGAATTGTGCTATTGTCTCTCACTGAAAAAAAGATACAAGAAAATCTAACATAAAACCTACACCCGTGTAAGTGTGAGAACACATTTGATGCCACTTTATTTTGCCATTAGACAGCATTTTCCAAGTGAAAACAACTTACCCTTCCACACCAAACTCCATGGAGAAAATCATTCATTTTTACATTACAGCACACAGGAGTTGTTGATCCACTGCCGCCTCATCAGTTAGTCGAAATGTGCTTTTTACTGACTTCAGTGTTTGAAATACTTCATTTAGATTTAGCAATGAGACACAAAGTTACCAAATGGGGCAGCAGTAGACCAGCGGCTCCTGTGTTGCCACAAGCTAAAAGTGTTGCTTTTCTTAATGGAATTTGGTGTAGGTGATTCATCAGTTTGCAAACTTTAATTTCTAGGCAGGAAAGGCTCTCTAAAGGCAAGATAAGGTGGTAAACATATTCTTAAGCAGCCTAAGCAGGCTTTTATTTTCTAAGGTGAGCACATGTGTCTAAGACTGGTGCACACCACAAAGTCAGTGAAGAACATCTTATACATCCACGTTTCCACATAGAAGAACAAAACATCACACAAAAATGTGAAGGAAAAACAAGAAAGAAAAGAGAATGGTTCCAGGTTTTTACCCCGTGGCTATTAAAAATCATTTGGACCATTTTCTCTTTATTATGTTCTAAGCTACAAAAGCTTTGCCAGATTTGCTCAACCCAAACAATTAGGGCTGACCTGTAGTCAGAGCATGAAAGAGTTTGGCCTCACGTCGGAGGAGAGGGAGAGTTTTGAAGTGCTGATACAGCGTTGCAGGCTTTCCATCACCTCAGCGAGTTACAGTACATGAGAATGACCCATGTGGGATCCATAAGCACGACCAGGTTAATGTTAGTCACGGCCAGGTTGTCATGCTTGAGAAGCGTGGACTCTTTGACGGAGAACCTCGGTTTGAGTTGCCAGGAAATCGTTTCCAAAAAAACATCAGCACTACGAAGGTGATGAAGCGTTTGTGTTTCATTCTTGGCCAAACAGTCAGACGTCCTTGTGGCGCACGAGGAAGAACCAAAAGTCCTTCAGGTCCAGTTCTGCTGAACAGTGGAGACGGAAGTCGCCAGTAGAGCCGCACAATTCTCTCTGATGAAGCTTCATTGCACACGATCAAAGCAAGTGTGAAACCATGGACTGTACATCTAATGTGGACAGGGACTTCAAGTTTTCTTTTGGAGGCCAACCAGAAAGTCAGAATATACTCATTAGCCACTAGGGGACGACTCCACTGGTTCAAAATATAAGTCAATTTGAATAAAAGTCAATGGGAAAATTAGCTTCTACTTGTCACTTGATTTATAATGTCAGTAAACATTTTCCTGAAGAAGCTAATGGTCTCATTCGATAGTTTCGACTCAGGATGTCAGTTTTGCAAGTTATATTCCCATTTAGGGCCACACGGTGGTGAAGTGGCTAGCACAGGACAGCATGAAGGTCACCAGTCTGACTCTTGATTCGAGCGAGGCCCTTTCTGTGTGGAATTTACATGTTCTCCCCGTAAATGCATGGGCTTCGCTCCGGGTTCTCCAGCTTCCTCCCACAGTCCAAAAACATTCATATTAGGTCAACTGGACACCTTAAGACTGCAGGTGTGAGTGTGAGATTTAATAGTTGTTCATCGGTGAACGGTCCAGGGTGATGTTGCTTGGGATTGGCTCCAGCTCCCCCCACAATCCTCATAGGGAGTATAAATAGAAAATAAATGAATTGAATGTTCCAGTTTAGAGGAAAATAGACGACAAAGTACAGCACATATGAGTGGACACTTGTGTGACCGGTATCATCCAATAGGAGCCTGTTTGCAGGTGACACTCGTCAAGATATCCATTTAAATCAGGTGTGGTTGAAGTATGGAAACATCTAACATGTGCAGGGCAGTGGGTTTCCAGAACCGGGATTGTGAAACCCTGAACTAAATTGACCGTAGGTGTGAGAGTAAGTGAAAATTAATGGATGCCATGTTCCACCGTGACCATTTCTTTGGCAAATAAAATTCCATTTTAATAAAATTGCCTTTCACCTTGTAGCATTAGGGCTTTTTCAATCTCCCAAAGACCTCATGCACAGCACAGTCAACTAACATTTCAACCAACACATCTCTGTAGACGTCCATTAACAGCAGCCTAAGATGAACTGTGTTGTTCAAACCATCTAGACTGGAGTGAAGACGAGTGAGAATATTGTGCTGTGAAAAGTCTTTGCTCCACTTGACACGATGAAGTCACACTGGAGCCTGGTGTTAGCTTTGGCTGAACGCACACGGTGAGGACTGTGGACTTATTCCCCCGTCACTCAGGATAAAATCACCTCAGCAGAAGATCTGTTGTTTGGACAGGAGGAGCAATTAAAGTGGCCGTTAATGCTTTCAGTGTGTCCACGGACATGTGAGTATTGTTTTAAGACACGGCATGGAAAAAAAAAATGTGAGCCCATCCTGCCACTGTACCCACACAAGATTAAATTTAATAGTAAAGCAGCAAGTTCCAGATTTATGAAATTCAACAGTGCAAAACTTGATGTAAGCCACTAAAGAAAACACTCACTGAAGTGTTTTCGGAATATGCTTTTTCACCGTTTGCGTCTCTTGGAACACTGCTCACTTTCCCGCACCAAAATCCATTGAGATAATTGGCAATTTTACATTACGACACACAGGAATTCTTGATCCACAGCTGTGTCCATTAGTAAATTCACATGTGTTATTTTCAGACTTTGGTGTCAGAATTCCTTCATTAGGATTCACCAAAGTGACAAAATCTTACCAAATAAGGCAGCAGTAGACCAGCGTCTCCTGTGTCCTGGTGAGCTAAAATCACTGATTTTCTCTATGGACTTTGGTGGATGAAATTTTAGCATTTCACAAACCTTTGTTTCTTGCCAGAAAGGGCTGTCTAACGGTGAGATAAAGTGGCAAACACATTATTAAGATATCGTAGACTTAAGCAGGCACTGATTTTCTAAGGTGAGCCTTTTTGTCATCCAGAAAATACAGAAAATATCAGACGTTACACCAGGTTTCTTCACAACATGTCATATCATTCCAATCCAAATGTCAGTGATCACAGGGTTTGACAGACATAAAAACAACAAAGCTGTTGTTGCCTTAACACTTTTGCACTGTACACACATCTGCAGCTACCTTTGTCTTTTACAGGAGAAGGCCTGTCTTCTTTACCTAAAAGCTGCTCAGGTTTCAAAGCCTCACATAAATCTCTCATCTCTGCACACATGCTTCCTCCTCCTCCTCCTCTTCCTCCAGCAGCAGCGGCATCTCCTGCTCTCCTGTCCCACATCTGTTCCTGTCCGCTCCTCTTTTATTGCACACTGCCCTTGGATGGTCTGATAGGTTCTTAAAAAGTAATTTGTCATTATTATGTGTTTCTGGAAATGGCCTCCAGCCATGATTTAAATGATGGCAGAGAACTCCTTTGTCTTGAGCGGAGGAGTCGGTTTGAGAAACCTGCACTGATTTTCCTGCATGTGATCGTCTCCTAACGTGGACACGATGGGGGGGGGGAAATAATGTGGATAACATCAGTGCTTGTGTGTGTGTCTGTGTGTGGGAGTGGCCGTGTACTGCGGGGATATGGGTTAGAAGTGGAGGAGGAGGAGGAAGTCGGGATGAAGGTGACGTTCATTACACGCTCCGGTGCGTGCACACATAACCCTGGTTCAGACACAGAGCCCATCAATCACACACACTATAAACTTGTTTTTACCCCTTAGTGAGGACACATTATAGGCATAATGCATTCCCTAACCCCTTACCCTAACCTTCACCATCACAACTAAGTACCTAACTCTCACCCAATCCCAACCCTAATCCTAAAAACAAGTCTTAAACCTTATAAAGCCCTTTAAACCTGTGGGGCCTGGTCAACATGTCCCCACAAAGATAGGTTTGTAGATTATTTTGGACCTCACAAATTACACACACACACACACACACACAGAGAGTCTGTTTTCCATGACTGCAGAGGACATTACATTGACTTACATTCATTTCCCGGAGACTTACTGTAACCTCATCCTAACCATACAACATGTCTCCACCTTACAATGTAGTAATTTAAATCATGGAGACTTGATTGTTGTCCCCATAAGACTCTTGTTTGTTTACAAATGTCTTAATGGTCTTGTTCCACTCTACTTCCCCATGTACTTCCATGGACTCTAATATCAGCTGATCGGCTGCTCTTGGTGGTTCCCAAAGCGTGGCTGGAGCTCAGAGGGGATCGCACTTTTGCGCTTGTGGAATGGACTGCCTGTTAGACGTGAAACAGTTTTTAAATCTCGCTTAAAGGTTGACCTGTTTTCCTCTGCATTTGACACAGTTTGAGGTGTTCTGCACTTTGTATGTGAGATGATGCACCGTTGTTGTTGTTTTGTTTTGTTTTTTTTACTTTTTTTATTTACTTTATAAATTAATTGGATTTTGCTGCAATTCTTGTCAGGACTCTGCATTAACTTCCATTTATTTAAACAACCTGACGAAAACCTTCTCCAGCTTTAACCGTAACCAGTTATTGTCTGACTCCAGTTCACATCAAAACCTGAACCTTAACCACAGCTTAAAAATGAGGCCCTGCCTTGTTGTCAGTGTTTATACCATAGAATTGTAGTCTTTTGTTTTGAAAAGTGAAACCTCTGACATAAGTAGTAGTTATGTCAGCCACCAGGAGGCGACTGTGCTGGTTAAAAATTAACTTAGTTTCAATGGAAGTCTACGGTAAAATTAGCGTCTTACCTAAATTTATACCCCCAGTTAATGTTTTCCTGGAGAGTTAGTGGTCGCAATCAGAAGTTTCAACCTTTTCAATAGAACATAATGTCAGTTTTTTAAATTGTGTTCCAATTTAGAGAATTCCAAATAGCCAACATGGCGCCGACCACACTGCAAATCCCAAGGCTTGTTTTTCAAGTGGATGACTCTGTCTACTTTCATATACAGTCTATTGTTTGTGGCAGAAATGGTCCTAAAGAGTTAGCAAAATTTAAACACACACAGACACACACACTGGTTTCCATGACTTCAGAGGACATTGCATTGACTTCCATTCTTTTCCTGGAGACTTACTCTAACCTTAACCATAACCAGTTACTAGTGACCTAACCCTGACCCTCACTAATCTCAACTTAACTACCTTAAAATGTAGTAGTTTATGTTATGGGGACTTGATTTATTGATTTGTCCCCATATTGTAACAGTGTAAACAGATTTAGGTCCCCACAACATAAGGAATACCAGGTTTACACACACCTAAACCTAATTTCCACTGCACACTAAAATTAGGACTAAACGAAAAAGGCACCTCACCCCAAAAAAGAGACAAATAAAAAGGAAGTTTGGAGCACAGTTACTTTGTCAGTCACTTTTAACAGCTTATAAAAACCTTTTAGAACGCACACACACTTCTCTGCAAATTTATTACTAAAACTTACACAGAGTCAGGTTTGGTGGTTTTGTTTCACTGCCAAAAAAGTCTCTAAAAGCAAAGGAAAGCCGAGTAATAAATGGAATTGAGTGCACGGACTCAAATTTAATTTAAAAATACAATATATACACAGACAGTGGTGTATGTTATCATGCAAAAAGTACGAAATATTCAACAAGAAAGCAGGCAAAAGCTCCCAAATTTCTCATAATCTCATAATTTTTAGATGTTTCACTTCTAGAGCAGAAGCACAAACAAAACCAAACTGAAAGAAATCACAACTAAAAGCAGAACTTGTTGTCTTAAAATACAAGTGAAAATCATATTTGGAGCTTCTCTAACCTATATTTAAAGCTACATACTTACACAATCCAACATGCAGAACTAAAATTTAAAAATTTAGTCTGTAAAACAATAAAAATAAATTCCCATTGTTTAATTTATCTATGCTTTATTGCTTATTTTATTTAGATTTAGTTAAGTAAATTAGTAAATTAAAATTATATTATTTGCACTTTCATAATTACTGTTCCAATTCTTCCATTGCCAAATATACATAGTTTTGATTCATTTCTTCATGTATGTCTGCTGTGATTATTCAGATGATCCATTTTTGTAAAAAGGAAACCATTGATTGTGAACGGTGCAGAAAAGGTGGCTGGTCTCCATCACTGCTCGCCTCGTTACAACAGATTCAGGTCATGGAAGGTGACAAATGATTGGCTGTGTCCCGGTGACCCAGCGGCCCAATCAGCACAGGACATGTGGATGAAATTGCCGTGCAGATAATGTGGCTCATCATTAATTACCTGTCCTTCTATCAATATCTCATTACAGTGGCTGTCTGCTGGAGCGAGGAGGGAGATGAAGCTCCTACTGGAAGTCTTTATATTGACGACGTAGCCACTGAGCCGCGATGCCGCCGCTCGGAAAAGCAGCCATTTTATTTTCCAGCTGCTGCCCAAAGATTTGCTGGATTAATTTCATCTGTTTAATCAGAGGCTATTTTCTTCTCGGGATGTAAAGTGAAGGCAATTAATTTTCATTAACCACCTGGGAAGAAAGAGAAAAAAAACTGCAGTACACTGTAAAAACATCCCTGCTAGGAATAAGTCAAATATTCTTAAAATTTGAATTAGATTTTTTTTTTTTTTTTTTTGCCAATGGAGTAAGCAAACTTTGTTCGGCTAAATTTCTTAAGACTAGCTTGCTGAATGACCCAAGTTAAGACTAAGGATAACAAAATAAACAACCCAAAAACTAGACATGTTTTAAATGACATATTAATATGACATTTTTGACACTTTGTTATATAAATTGAGGACCTAAGAGTGGGTCAGGACCCTCAAATGGGTCATGGGAGGTATTTTTTTTGGTTCCCAAACTAAATAGCTGTATCTTACCACCTTTTAGGTAAGATTTATTTATTATTGTTAGTAGAAGCAGCAGTAGCGTTAGCAGTAGTGTTAACGCTAACGTTAGCAGTAGTGTTAGTAGTAGCAGTAGTAGTATTAGTAGTAGCACAAGTAGCAGTAGCAGCAGTAGCAGTATTAGCATTGTTAGCAGTATTAGTAGCAGCAGCGGTTGTAGTGGCAGTAGCAGTACCAGTATTAGTAGTAGCACCAGGAGCATTATTAGCAGTAGCAGTATTAGTTGTAGCAGTAGTAGTATTAGTAGCAGCAGCAGTTGTAGTGGCAGTAGCAGTACCAGTATTAGTAGTACCACCAGGAGCATTATTAGCAGTAGCAGTAGCAGTAGCAGTATTAGTTGTAGCAGTAGTAGTATTAGTAGCAGCAGCAGTTGTAGTGGCAGTAGCAGTACCAGTATTAGTAGTAGCACCAGGAGCATTATTAGCAGTAGCAGTATTAGCAGTAGCAGTAGCAGTAGCAGTAGCAGTATTAGTTGTAGCAGTAGTAGTATTAGTAGCAGCAACAGTTGTAGTGGCAGTAGCAGTACCAGTATTAGTAGTAGCATCAGGAGCATTATTAGCAGTAGCAATATTAGCAGTAGCAGTAGCAGTATTAGTTGTAGCAGTAGTAGTATTAGTAGCAGCAGCAGTTGTAGTGGCAGTAGCAGTACCAGTATTAGTAGCACCAGGAGCATTATTAGCAGTAGCAGTAGCAGTATTAGTTGTAGCAGTAGTAGTATTAGTAGTAGTGTTAGTAGAAGCAGCAGTAGTATTAGTAGTAGCACAAGTAGCAGTAGCAGCAGTAGCAGTATTAGCAGTAGCAGTGTTAGCAGTAGCAGTTGTAGTGGCAGTAACAGTGCCAGTATTAGTAGTAGCACCAGGAGCATTATTAGAAGTAGCAGTATTAGCAGTAGCAGTGTTAGCAGTAGCAGTAGCAGCCAATCCATCCACAGTCTGTTGCTGAGGTTGAGCACTCGCCAGCCGAGTGTTTACAGAGGCAATAGCATTTAAGTGCTTTACTCGAGGACAGCTGCACTGTCCTCTTGAGAGAAGCACATTAATGCAACAATGATCTAAGTGCCAGAATAACCAGGCTGCTCTGAGCTTCATACCACAGCAGCTAATGCACTGTCTCTGCCTCCTGCTCGCTGATTAAAACCCTAATGGAGTTTTTGTGTCTGGTCCAAACTTTTGTCTCGCAGAAGGCAGATTCCTTCTCAGAGCTTTTATTGATGTGTAAGAGCTGGCTTTACTTAGATATTAAATAACCAATAATAGTTTTTTTATAAAAACAATCATGTGACAGTACATGATAAAAAAGCTTTTAGGGCTGTTCGTCAACAAACGATAGATTAAAAGATTAGCTTGTCAGTCAGTTCCCAGTAACAAGACGTGTCAGGGATTACAATGTAGTGTTTCAATGCTGCTGCAGTTTGTTTTAGTCCTATAGAGCTTATTTTTTTGGTAGAAACAAGTAGGTATTTATTTTCTTTTTAGTGCGAAACTTCCAGTTCTCCAGATTTTCACGTCAGTAGCTTAGCTTTGAGGCAGGAAATCTTCGAAAGATAACATTGCTTGTAGAAAAACTGGTTTCATGTGTGCAGTCAGGGTTTAATCCAGTTGGTTTATGCAAAAGCCTTTAATGGAACGGAAATGGAACTTTAATGGTTTTGATGAGACTGCCCCTAAAATAAATAAATTTATTTTGGGGGAAAGTTAGAGGCACGATTGGTGTAAGTTGTCTCCCTTAAGTTTCCTCTTAACTGCAGAGCTGCAAACTGTGAATCATGGTTGTTACAGCCATTAACTTTTCAAACGTGTTCATTTTACGTGCTTTTCTTGCGACGTGTAGGTGTTTTCTGGGGCGAAGTTTAACGGGAAGCTGAAGATGTCATAGCATATACCGTAGTAAGGATCAGATATATTCAGTTCTTCATGGATTGTGATGCACAGTGAACTCTTACAGCTTTAAACCAGCACTGGCAACTTTTCCTGCCAACATGGTGGTTGGTTAGACCCAGGGTCTAACTTCCAAAGGTTTGAACTGCTTTGAAGGACAAATATGATAAGAAATCAGTGTGATTACAGACTTCTAAATTGTGTTTCATTTTTGGAAACGAGTCTCAGAATGGGAAAATCTTAAAACGCCGCCCTTGCGTTTTTGTGTAGACAACCAATGTGTTGCTTTGGGAAACCGAGTATGTCATAGTCCGACCTCTTTATGCGCGTCGTCTTCTCTATATTTCATGCGGCAGCATTGCAGCGCCACATACAGGCCTGGCGTATGTACTACAGCATTGTTTGAGGCGTTTGACATTTCCTGAAACTGGTGTGTTTAGGGAGAACGTTTTCAAAATGAGAAAGAAAAAATATTGTTTACGTTCCGTTGCTTTTCCAAGTGTATATGGCCTTAGTGTACAGCCTGTCAGAACTTAGTGGAAGAAGAAGAAGAATTAAAATGCCTGTATTGTTCATATATTGTTGATATATATATATATATCAACAATAAAGGCATTTGACAATTGACTATAAATGAAAAATGACCCCACTATCAAGTTTAATTTTTTTCCTCCAGAGGCAGCGTTGCTTTAGACTAAGTCATAGGTGGTACAGTGCCTCAGTTCTTAGCACTGTTGCCTCACAGCAAGAAGGGGCTGGGTTTGATTCCCAGTCTGGGACCTTTCTATGTGAAGTTTGCGTGTTCTCCCCGTGTCTGCATGGGTTTCCTCCCACCATCAAAAGCATGTATGAATTTTAGTGTGTTCAGTCAGGTTAGGTTCATTTTGTGGGGGCGTACTCAGACTTTCATTCATATAATGACATTATTATAATGACAATATCCCTATTTTCAATGTGACATTTAGGTGAATAAACAAAATTAAGTCTTTCACTGGTATAAAAATGGCGGCGAAGGTGAGAAGGAGGAGGATGATTCTGTGACATTAAATCCGCGTCAGCCTTTTAATTCCACTCAAATCCTCTACATGTACATTTACTGTATCAGTGTGGCCTATTTTCTCTGTCCAAGTATCCACACGACAGAATGCGAAGGAGGGAAACAGAGAGCTGTCGCTGCAGGCGACGGAGCAGAGGATTAGGCTTCATTGTGCTGAAGGAAAAATGAGAAATGAGGAGCAGGACGACGGTGTTTTTTTCCTCGTCTGCAGGATTATCTCTCAGACCCGCAGACACTTCATCACAGTCAGCTTTGTTAGCCGCCGATCTGAGAGGAATTAAAACAAGTTCCACACTTAACCGACACACTGCATCTGTGTCGCTGCTCGCTTTATAAAGGCTGATGGATTGTGTCTCCAGTGAGTTCATCAGTGTAATTAACACTCGTACCAAGATTTTTCTATTCCTCAGCAGCGGAACTGACTCCCTGCTTTCAATACACTTCATTTTCACTTTTAATCAAATTTAAGTCCAAGGAGAAACTAGACAATCAAAAGAATGAATCTCAATTTAATAAATAAAAGAAAATTTGAGCTCAAACTCCATTTTCTAACGTCTGAAACTCCGTCATCCATTTGATTCGTTTGGAATCAGTTGCTTGAAAATCGTCTTTTTGATGTAAACTAATGATTGCATGTTGGCTCATTTCAGCTTTCACTTCTAAATTGTAAAGTTATTTAATTGCACCAAGCAGCAGTTAGAGCACGAATAATTAAAAAAAAAAAAATGGACTGAACCAATTTCCATGGATTTCTTTGAAGGGGCAGGTCATGACCCACTAAATAAAAACGCTTTGAAATTCAGAGTGGATTCCATTAAACAGGTGCCTCCAGGTCAAAGGGCATCAGCTGGTATCTGCTCTGAAGTGACACCTCAGATTTGACCCCCACGACTAGGAAACATGTGCTTCAGATAAAGTGGCTATAGCCTCCTTTAAATCAGCTTAAATCCAAACAAAAGACAAATGTGGTGCTTTTACAGTATCAGCATTGCAAAACGTGGCTCCACGTCTTGTGTTCGCCGGCTCCACTGCAAGTGCAAAGTTCTGCTTTTAATCTGCAGCCACTTTCAGACTTTCCTCATTTAAGTTCCTTAAAATGAGGAAAAATAGGCCAAAATGTAAGAAATGGTTGTAAGAAAGCTGTAATATGCCCTTATGAGAAATTTAGGTATTTTTTTGTAAAATTTGAACACTTTTCTAGTGCAAAATTTACAAAGAACTATTTGACCTGTCTTCTTTAGCCTCAATCAGTAGCAGTGGTTCTTTTTACCTCAAGCCCTCTCTTATTCCAGTGACTGTGGTCTAATGTGGTCTTAAAAACATAAATGAGGTTGAAATAATGAGTTAATGACAAAGTTTTTAAGGGAAAATTCTTACCCATTCATTCTTATGGTGGTCATTTGTGACCAAAAGT
This sequence comes from Brachirus orientalis, assembly GCA_016785285.1. Lineage (NCBI taxonomy): Eukaryota > Metazoa > Chordata > Actinopteri > Pleuronectiformes > Soleidae > Brachirus > Brachirus orientalis. The sequence goes on along the minus strand of JAFBJR010000102.1, from coordinate 291,610 downwards.
GGGATGAAGTTGAATAAGGTTATCAAAACTTACTTAACTGTTTAACCAGTGTATTTTTATCGCTATTTTATTAGCACAGTAATAATAACAATAACATGTGTGGGTCATTGTGTGTGTTTATGGGAAGATTTTTCCATGGATGGCCATAATAAACAGAATATAGTCTTACCCATTCATTTCGTATGTGGGTAATTTTTGACCGTGGACACCAAATGTGTGACCAAAGTGGGGATTAGGGATTTTATACATTCATATGTGCTCAGTGTGGAGAAAATCATGAAGTCATATGTGGGATAAGATAAAAACCCACAATATGTGCTCTTGAAATTGGTGAACATGGTCAGATTTTGACTAAATGCTGGATGAAGGTTAATATAAATAAGATTCTCAGTTAAACAAACTATGAAAATAATCATAATAGCTGAGCTTAGAGGTGACGGATGAGCTACACACGTGTGGTTTCTTTTATTTTTCTCACTGTTATTGGAGAGCAAGGTCAGAAAATGAGCGTGAATTCATTATTCTGGGGTTTGTTTATGTAGAAACCAACGTGATCCAGTGCGTTTCGTGCACAGTACACGTGCACTGACTCAGTCGAAGTGGTCTTATAAACACAGGCTGTGTGAACTGTGACGTCTTAACAATAATTATGCCACATTTTCTTTCTTTCTTTTTTCTATGCAAATGTTGAAACTGCAGTGTGTCAGATGTCACCCTCGCCGCGTGGTTCCTCGTCTTTCAAACGGAGAAACTTTTATTAGCATCAGAGACCTGTATAAATATTTATATCTTCAGCTGCCTTTTCATTCATTTCCATTTTCCCCCTCTGCGTTGGTTCTTCGACGTCACCCTGACCCACTTTCTCCCACATGACTCAATTAAGTCAATGTTGTTACAGTTAGCATAACACTGTCTGGACAGATCTGTGCAAACTTGTCCTTATAAGAACTCAGTATTTACTTATCTTAGGTATTCCTCTGGAAAATGTGTGTGTGTTCTCATGTGTGTAACTTTGTGAGGACCAAAGAACATATTAAATGTAGGGAGTGAGGACAATTTGGGAAAATGAGGACTCACAACTTTAAAGGGGTTTTTGAAGGTTAAGACCTGGTTTTAGGGTTAGGGTTAGAATTGGGTTTTGGTTCGGTTTAGGTTTAGATTTAGGGTTAGGCATTTAATTGTGATGGATAAGGTTAGGGTAAGGGGCTAAGGAATGCATTATGTCTATGAGTGTCCTCAGTAAGAACACAGTGTGAGAATGTATGTGTGTGTTTCAGGTATCGCTCGTGTTGTGGGGACCTGTTTACACAATCACACCGTGGGGACGTGTCTTCTTATGGGGACAAAAACATAAATTATTCCATTTCAAGGCATGTTGTTTGGTTAGGATGAGGATTAGGTTAAGGGTAAGATTAAGATTAGGTTTAAGCCAGTATTAGTTATGGTTAAGGTTAGAGTAAGTCTCCAGAAAAATGAATGTAAGTCAATTCAATGTCCTCTGAATTCATGGAAACCGGACTGTGTGTGTTTTTATGTGTGCCTGGTATTACTTATGTTGTGGGGACCTAAATCTGTTTACACACATTATGGGGACTTTCCTTCCTTATGGGGACAAAAATCAAGTCCCCATAATATAAATTACTATATTTTAAGGTGAAGACATGTTTTAAAGTTAGATTAAGGTTAGGGGATAGGGTACTGGTAATTGTGGTTATTGAATGAAAGTCAGTGCAATGTCCTCTGAAGTGTGTGTGTGTGCATATGTATATCTTTATTAGGACCAAAAAACCTACAAACCTATCTTTGTGGGTACATTTTGTCTGAGCCTCATGATTTTAAAAAAAGAGGGTTAGTCCAGGGTTAGGACTTGATTTTAGGGTTAGGCATTTAATTGTGATGGTTAAGTTTAGGATAAGGGGCTAGGGAATGTATTATGTCTATCCGTGTCCTCAATAAGACATCAAAATGAGTTTATCCGTACTTTTCTGTCATAAATCCTGACCTTGTCAGGACCAGTAGTCCTCATGGAGACCAAAACCTGGTCCTAATGAGGTACAACCTCGTAACTAATGAACTGGTTAACATTAGAGCTAAAAACTTGAATTGTGGTTATGGGTAAGGTTATGAATAACACTGTTTCACCTGCGACTCCAGGTCACTTCCTTTTGAATTATTTTATTTTGCTGTGTTGCTACTTCCTGTTTTTGCTCTCACTGTTGTGTGCTTTATTGCAGAGGGGCATGGCGGGGTTTCCCGGGCAGCTGGCAGGGGCTTCACACCTGATCTTCATTTACAATCCACCTCAGTACTTAATCCTGGTCCACTCCTTCACTCACTGCCACATTATACTGTTTTCAGTGTGAGCGCTGCCTTAGGGCACGAATTAATGTTGCTCCAAACCCCCTGCTGTTCTTTGGTTAATAAAGACTCTCTAACATGCACAACTCCTATTCTGCATCAGAATCCACACCAGCCTATTACAACACCAAACAAACCTTTTGTTTTATTTTTATTATTTTATCTTTATGGAGCCCAAAAACAAACATTTGAGGGGAAAAAAAAGGAATGCACACTTTTGGGGACTGAATAAATCCAAATTAGACAAACTCTGATTTATGGATTTCACATTAAAAATGATTTAATCTCAACTAGTCTTGCATCAGTGCCATAAACTGTTGATAAAATGTAGATTTAGTCTTCTGTTTTGCCATATAAAGCCATCTCAGAAGCAATAATAAATTGAGTCGCCACCAGGGGGCGACCCTGCTAGTTGGCAAAAGAACTTTTTGAATATGTGGGAAAATTGAGCTGCTGCTTCTTACTTGATTGGTTTTAGTAAACAAGTAATAGCACGACACGGTGAAATTAACCGCTGGTGTCGTCCAATCGGAGCATTAATTCCAAAAACACACGCAGAAAATTGGAGTTTGTTTTGAAATCAGGAGACGTTTTAATTTTTACATAAGGTCCCTGATCCGTGTTTCGTCATTTTCGTCTTATTCTCGTTAGAATCTTTGTAAAATCACGTTCACGTGTGCAGGTGCTGCGTCTTATCACGGTGTTATAATAACTCATTTGCTGTCACATTACTTTCCTTTCTGCATCACTTCACCTCCATTAACACTCACCCGGTGACAGAAGCAAATAAACGCATCAATTATTCAAAGGGCAGTTGTTGTCAGAAGCAGATAAACACGTTTTACTATTCTAGTCTGGGTTTTCACTGTAGCTTCGAGCACATTTCAAGTGAACAAACCGCTCGTAACAAATACATACGAGGCTTTTAAAGCTGTGTGAGAATAAATATGTGAATATTATTTATAATGGAAAACCTCAAACTTGGAATTTTCCCAACTCGTGTGTGAAATGTCAAAACAAATGCAATGTTTTTAATAAATCATACAAAAGTAGAGTTTAAATTCGTAAAAATAAGTTACATAATTCTGATTTTTGTAATGTTTTGTGAATTAGTTTATGTTTTCTGTTTTATCTGTGTTTTCTCGTCATATTTGTGCATAATATTTCTGTTTCTTTTTTGATATTTTACTTTGCTTTGTTATTGCGTTTTATAACATTTATAGGTGAGGTTTTTAAAATAAGCCTAAAATGGGTTTCTACTTATTAGGGTTAGTAATGATTTTAGTTAATTCCTAGTTAATAGTTTATTTAATTTACTATTTTTAATTATTATTTGCTCAGATTTCATATATATATTAATGTGTAAATAAACCAAACCAAGCAGAAACAGTGTAGATAAAATCATAATTCATTCTCCATTTTCCTTGTTTTATTATGTCTAAAATTAGTGCAGATTTCATTGCACTCACTTGTTTGTGCTATGACTTAATGGGCCACAAGAGAAACTTAATACACAGTTTGGATGAAAGTACCGCAGAATATGTCTTGAAATTGTAGTAAAAGCTGAATTGTTCAGCATCTTTGTTTCGATGACATTCAACTTCAAACAATAACAAAATGCATGGTGCAAAATTATTTATTTAAATTTTAGCCAGACTTTAACCAACTTAAAAATACAAGGATGACACAATCACATATTACACTTGTCAGTGTTTACATCTGCGTTTTTAAATCTGAATGTTTATTTTATTGAATCTAAATGATAAATCTTAACGGCCGCGTCTAAATTTTAAATATTAAATGTAAATGTTGTGCTCTAAATATTTAAATCTACACGTTAAATATTGATTTGAATTGTTAAATGTTAATGGTTACAAATAAATGTTTAAATCAAAATATGTAAATGCTCTAGGCTTTGCCCAGATGCACATTTCTCCTAAAACATTTACTATTCATTGTTGACATGGAACTAAGCTCAGTACAGTTTAGATTTAGAGTATGTTTTTGTGTATTTGTCACTTTGGATATTGCTGTAAATGTGGTTCAAAATGACTTAAACAGTAAACACCATTTATTTTATTATTATTTAGAATTCTGCGGGTTACCTTCAGCATCAGCAGCCCCATTTTTGGAGTATCATCTGAATATGTATGCAGGCGCGTGCCTGAGCGTGTTCACCATCAGTGCCGCATGTGTGTTTTTTTGTCTGCGTGGGCAGGAAGGATCTCAGCTCTGTCACAAAACGCTCTCGCCGACTCTTATCTTCCTCGGGGGATTACAAAGCACTGCAAATAAATGCCGAGCGGCGAAAACTGACAACGTTATTGTAGCATTAGTGTTGATAAGGCGCGGCGCTGTGACCCTTTAGCCGCTGTATCTGAAAGTGGAAGCCACGCAGAGGAACCAGTTTGTGTGGAGGAATTTGTTGCTGTGACCTGACAATAATTGTTCTCCTCACAACTGACTCCTTCAGCAGAGGCGGTGAAGAGAGTATCCGTGCGACATTTCCCTCTTTCTGCCTGCAAAACAGAAACCTCCTCTTCACTCTCTTTCACTCACACTTCCTGCATCAAGAGATAATTTGGGTTTTTCTGAGGTGTGTTCTGTTCTGTCATCGGAAACACAGAGGCAGCCTGGTGCTATAGTGGTAAGCATAGCTGCTTTCCAAGCAGTTGAGGAAGTGGGCTCTCTGGTTTAGTCCCAGGAAGGATGCCCTTGAGCAAGGCACCCAGTCCCACATTGCTCGGGGTTCAATACTGGTTGGGTTAAATGCATGAGCCCAAATTCACCATCACTAAAATGTGTGTGGAAAAATTACTAATTCTAAAAAAAATAAATAAAGATTTTAGCAGCAGTTGGTGTAGTGGTCAGCACTCTTGTCCTTGCAGCAAGAGGTCCCGGGTTTGTGACCCGGTTGGAACAAGGGGCCTGCATGGAGTTTGCATGATCCATGCGCACACGGGGTTCTCGCCAGGTACTCCGGCTTCCTCCCAAAACCAAAAACATGCAGGTTTGAGGACACTTGGACACTCTAAATTGGACACTACCATTCACTATTTCAACTAGTAACCATTCACTAGTTGAAATAGCAAATGGTTGTCTGTCTCTACGTGGCCCTGTGATGGACTGGCGACCCGTCCTGCCCTATGTCAGCTGGAGTTATGCACCAGCGCCCCCGCAATGGATGAAGCGGTAGAAAATGAGTGAGTGAGAGCAGCCTGGATAAGTCTACGATACCTGACACCAAAGTCCATAGAGAAAACCAGCAATTTTGCAATCAAAGTGCCGCCTACAGGTGTATTGAATCCAACATATTTGAACTTACTTCACCAGTAAGTTCAAATATGTTCAACAGTGTCTTCGGTGTTCGAAATCTGCCTTACAGATTTACCAAAGTCAGACAAACTTGCTAAAAGAGGCAGATGTAGACGCACATATCCTGTGTCTCTGTGAGCTTAAAATGCTGATTTTCTGTATGGACTTTGGTGTGGGAGAGTGAGTGGTCGACAAATGTAGGTTGTCTTGTGCTGCGTTCCGCTTACATTAGAAATCTGAAAAAAAATGTGATATTGTTTAATACGTGACACAAACACAAACTAGTGATGAGCAAAGCAGTTCTTTTCAAGTTAGTGACTCGAATTAGAATCAGTTAAAAAGATGAGTTCAGGACTTCCTGCATCACCCGGAGCACAGACTCTGTCTGACACGGTCACTGAACTGAAATACGGCTGAACAGGCCGCGATTGGGCTCACCATCTCTGTCTTTTTAAGTCTTTTTAACTGATCTGCAGTTCGACATTGTTCGCTTGGATTCTTGTGTCGGACGTCGCGCTCGTGACTCTTCCAGTGACGACACCCTCTGACCAATCAGTGGCCGGCGGTCTGTCCACGTCACATTTTAGTATCGGCTCAGCTCGCTTTAATGTCGCCGCTTCACTTCACTCCCTTTTCAAAGTCTCCCACACAGCTGGATCTTTATTTCTCACCAAAACAATGGAGGACGTCCTTGTTAAAGGTTATTACACCACATTATCTAAACCTACGCTGTGATCCTGAGCAGCAGGAAGTGTGAATACCGTGGATTTCACATTGTGAGCCTAATGTGTGTCCACAGCCGAGGGCTCTTCACTGCCACTGTGGAGACTTTCTTGTGTTTTTTTTTTTCTGAAGCTCACATTTTTAGACCTTCTCTCTTTGTCTGCAGAACTTTCATGTCATATAAAGTGACTTTACAAGAGGGTTTCTGTTTCCAGCAGAGGCCAATAAAAGAGAACTGAAACGGGTGATGTACGTGGCCTTTGGCTTTACAAAGGATCGTCTGCAGCTCTGCGCTCAAAATCAAAGTGCTGCATGTAATCCCGTTGTCTGACGAGTTACCTTGTGCTGCTGTGGGAAGAAGGGCAAATAACAGGCAGCTGCTCCAGGCGCCCGAGCTGGACGGCTTCTGTCTGAGAGTCTGTGCAATTGTACGAATATGAGGCAGGACGTCAACAACATGCCTGCTCAGCAAAAAATCCAGGTAATAAACCCTCACGACGGTTCCAGAGATAATTAATCATGAAGGAAATCTTGTTTTCTGCCAGCTGATCTGCCCTCCCTTAAAAAACTACTGTCGTAAAACTGCCTTGGAGCAGTTACCATGAGTTAACCTGATGCAAACTTAAGATGGGATTTGGAGTCGGTGGATTTTGTAGGGGGGTTTTGGCAGAGAAATGACTATAGCACTCATAAGAATGTTTGTATAAATGCATAATTGTGCTAAAATGAAAATTGCTTAGTTTTTACACTTGTGTATACACAGTACTGTGCATAAGCCGCCTTTAGATTTGTTGTGTTAGCAATGCTATAATGACCATACTGTACAATTATTTCTCAATCACTTTATTGGAACACATCCTGAAAATATGGAGAAACACATATGCAGTTTGAAAACAACAAAACAACAAAAATGCTTGTATAATATCAAATATTTAGTGTGAGCTACATTTGCACTTGAACAATAACACAACCATGGCTCTTTAAAACCTGGAATGGAACCCTAATGTTATTGGTCAAACCTGTGTTTCTCCTACTATTTCATGGCAACAAATAGCTGCTGTGAAAAAGGTCTATTATACCTGGTTTACTCCAGACATGTTGGAGCATTACATACACATGTTGCACAAGTTCAACTCACTGACAGGTTGATCATATAGTAGAAGACTGACTTTTAGTCACATCGTTTCAATCTCAACGCCAACGATCACAAAAGTGACATAAAAACAACAAAGCTGCTGGTGGCCTAAGACTTATGCACAGTACTGTGTATATTTATGGCACTTCTGTGTCTTTACAGCAGCATTTTGTAATTTAGGCAGAAGCTTTTGACACTAATGAAAGAGAGTGACGTCCTCTCTAGTATGTGAAGGCCACCGTTTCCCTGATATGTATGGGAAAGGTGACAATTTACACTGGATCTTTACACAGTTGACTACAACTTCCACTGAAATATTAAATTAAGCCATAGCCGCTTAGCGATTAAAATACATGCGATATGAACCGAAAAAAAATGCTCACATTGTGTTTTAGTAGTTGTTTTATTAGTTTGTCCCGAGGCAAACATGGCCTAAAATCAAATTTAGGTGTCGTCCACAAAATTCTATCATATGTCCCTAAATACTCTTGACTGTCGAGCAGCTTACCAGAAACAGAAGAGCTGGTTTATTGAAAACCAGGAAAAGATTGCTGCACTTTTCACTTATGCAAACTACAAATCAGATTTCTGGATACAATTTAAAGTCCTGCACAGATCAGAATTGGGTGAAATATTTCGGGAAGTCTCCCCTTTCTGTGAGAAATGCATAACTATTGGTGCTAAATATTCCACGTTTTCTTCCACGATCTTGGAGTTCCAGATAGATCCAGATTGTACTTGTTTGAGAGATTATTCCACAAGTTCCTTGTTAAATAATAAATAAACTTATTCGAAACCCAAATGGGGTTTCTGGTAGTGACACTTCCCAGACTATTCAAGGCAAACAGAGTTTGTGATGTTGGGATGTATAAACGAAATCACCTTTACTCTCTTGTCTGTTTTGTCCTTTATTAAAATTTTGACAGTTTAAGCCCTTTTCTTGTATGTTTGCGGTTAATTTATTTGATTTAATGTTACTTTCAATTTATTTAACAAGGGTTTTTGTTTTGCAGCTGTTCTTTTATTCATCCATGTAAAAAAAAACACAAAAAAAAAACGAATCGATTATATCAGGGGAGGAAACATGTATTTCTTCCTATTATTTCTTGCTGTTTTAACCTGAAGTGGAAATTGGTTTGTTTTCTCCAGCGGAGGAAACGCAGCTGGAGTTTGGGATGAAACAGAAGCAGCAGCAGTGAGGTTTGATATTATACATATTATTGGAGTTGTGCACGACTGAGGAACAAATGTCATCTGCTTTGATTGAAATGGATTTCTCTCCCCCACGTTTTTTGCTGTATTTTTATTATTTGCACACAAGTGCAGATGTGCTGATGGTGTTCTGACAGAAAAAAGAGAGAGCAGGTCACACAAAGAAGAGTCAGTTAAAGTATTGACAGAGAGAAAGTGTGGGTTTGTCCAAGAAGCTTAGAAAAGGATTAATGACATGAAGCAGAAACCAGGGATCAGAGAAGGACAAAAATTTAATTATCTTATATTCGGTTGGTGTGTGTTGACGTTGAGTGTCTGCATGAATGTTTAAATATGCTGCTGCTGTCACCTGCAGGGCAAACACAGCACTGCACTGTGTCCTGATTTGTTTTCCTCCACCAGGAAAGCCAACATTATTGAAAAATGCATGCAGCCGAAACAGATCAAACAGCTTCTCCTCTGTTATGACTTGGGCTTGCATGGATTCTTTTTCCTCCTCCTCCTCCTCCTCCTCCTCCTCCTCGTATGTAGCATGTGCTGGGTTGTTAATGAGTCTCCTGAAGCCTGCAGGGGAAAAACAAATTAACAGCAGAGGACTGAGAGTGAGAGAAAATGCAGGTTTCACGTCGATGAAGGGGCGCTTCTACTAATAGAAGAGATTCTGACTGGGATCAGAATCGACGTAGATGATGACAAAGCGCGGAAAAATGTTGTTTTGATGTTGTTTTGACGTCCTACTGCTCCTTCATTTTACTGCCCAGCTCCGACGTTTAACCTTCCTCCAGCGTTTGGTCTAATTTACAGATTTATCAAATTTCCTAAAGCATATGTAATGTGTTTTTCAACATATTGCCTCATGACCTCATGAGCTCTGCGCAAAATGTTACATTTTAAACACTAGCAAGTAAACATACTGAAATTTAAAGATTTAGTAGATAATAATAAAGTACTAATTTAAAAAAGTTCAAATTTTCCTGAGGTCGTTTAAAATGTCATTACGAACTATGGGATACTTTTTTTCCTCAATATGTAGTTTTACTATTAAACATTTAAGTTAATAGAAATGTGGTCAAACTAGTGCTGACACATGCTAACGGTTTCTTTGTCGATGTCACCATAACCATGATTTTTGGTTAGATATCAGGAAGATAACAGGAAGCAGCCACATTTTTGCATGTGTGTTGAACAAATTGGGTATTTCCATCTGTTGTTACATGGAATAAAGCAAATTTGTATATATATATATATATTTATTTTGATTAATTTTCAATAGAAAGAATTAATGATTAATTATCTGTAAGTGACTGAATCTCAATGCTGTTGTTGTTAAGACTCATCTAAATTCACCACCCTTACAGAAACACATTTACTTTATAGCGAGTTTAAAATTGAGCGTCACATTTCTTCTTATGCAGATGACATTGCAGTGATTTAATAAGACGAACATCTGTCACACAGCAAGAAACTGAGAAACTGTGATTGTAGCATATAGTTTTGTTTGTTTTTGTTTTTTAAATCAAGTTTTCCTGTTAAACTTTTAAACCCACCGGTCAAAACATGTGTCTGTTCTTCAACTTGAAAATGAAAGCAATTACGGAGCACAACTTATCATCTTATTCAAACTTTTGCCTCCCAATTAAGCGATGTTTTGATGCTGAAATAACTGTTTCCTTCTGAGATGCTGACTAATGAATTTTAGATTTGCATGAATCCTTCCTCACACGCATTTGTTCAACAGTCTGTTGTTTCATTTCGCCGATAAGCCACATTGTTGACAAGCAAAGCCGAGACGAGACACTCTTTCATTCCGTGTCTCCTTTTAATAACTGATACTGATTATATTTGAGTTCAAAAAGGGATTATGATTATGTTTTTCAAACTTCAAAAGGCTGATGTCATTCTGTCCCCGGGTATCTGTGTGCAAACCCGCCTGCTCCCAGTTGGAAATAAACAAATATTTTACTCATTTGCTTGCAAAACATCTTGTTTGGCTGTAGAGTCACATCATTTTTCATTGAGGATTCAAATGGAAAAGCATCCACATATGTTTGCGTATGACATAAAGCAAGAAAAAATGTATGCTAAAATGTATTTTGAATCAACATATAAGCACTCATAGCAAAAACACAGTTTGGCCACTCGCAAAATTTGATTTAAACAGGATTTTGTACTTTTTTTTGATAACGCGAGCCTATATCTCTAAAGTTTTGGTAAAGTTATTTGCTTTATTCCCAACTACTCATACATAATTTAACAAAAATAAGGTAGATGTGTTTAAAAATTCACTAATTAGTTAAACATAACTTAAAATGGTTTATGAGAAAATGGTTTATGAGTTGTAATCAAAAAAAAAAAAAAAAAAGAATTTGATTTGAAGGAATTGGGGAAATCAATGATTAAACATTTCCCGAAATCTCAAATTTGAGGAATTACATTAAAAAAAGTCCATGTAAAGTCTATAAATAATCCCATAATGTTTTTTTTAGTACCTTAAATTTCCACAATTTTGTATAGTGTTCTAATGTTTGAACAGCTGAAGCACTTTTACCATGTAAATGTACTATATATATATGTATATATATATATATATATATATATATATGATAGCCTATAAGCCTATAAGAAGATATAATTACTTTAATTGGTAATTATGTGCAACAGAAAAAAGGGCATCATAAAATAACATAAATACAAAATGATATATACTGTAACCAAGGTTACAAGTTGTTGAAAAAAAAAAAAATTGGGAAATCCTTAATTTATATTTTGATATACTACATTTGGGGATTGTTGGTTTCATTTCCACTGTGTCGGGGGCCCCCTGGTGGTCGAGGGGCAGACCTCGGCACCTTTAATTAGCATCCGCTTTGGTACGTCTCTGTCAGGAAAATGAACATACTGCAGTTGGTTCAGCGACGCCGTCCAGAGGTCAGAAGGCCAACGCGCATAAAGAAAACAATAAGTTAACCGAAACTACAGCTGCGATTCCTCTTACGCTGCTTCGTGTTCACCAGGAAGATTGTCCCACTTCTCCCCTGACACTTTATATGTCCTGTATGTATTCAGCAGAGTGTTGCTTGGGACATTGCGATGATGAAGAGCATTCGGGGAATACAAACAAACCATTAATCTCCCTCTGCGGAGCGGAGAGGACGACCCGCGCTGTAAGCATTTCTCCTCAACACTCTCTGATGCAAATGATCAGTGAACACAGCGTGTTTTAAAAACACAACACAACTGCAAAACTAAACAGCTTATTAATATTTTACTGTGGGAAACAGAGCACCACAGAGAGAATATGAATGTTAACTATCTACAGACAGACAAACACAGGGCCGGTCCAAGCTTTTAGGGGGCCCTCAGCTGAATTTGGTTTTAGCGGGCCCCCCTGTCCCACCTTTTTTTTTTTTTTTTTTACCTTAAAGGATTATAAAGTTACAAATGCTTTCATGACACTGTGTGGTGATTCCGAACTTGAGCCAGTCAAATGACAGATATGAAAATCTGTACAATCTTCAACTCCAAAATAAAATCAAATAACTTATGTCAACACGATTTAGATATTTAAATGCATCTTAAAATATCTAGATTTCTTTAATTTCTTAAAATTGTTTGTTTGTTTGTTTGTTTCCTCCACACACATCCACACAGAAATGGAACGAAACGTTTCAGAAAATGCCCGGAATGTCTCAAAAAACGCTGTAGTACATATGCCAGGCCTGTAAGTGGCACTGTAGTGTTACACCAAGACACTATACACATTATAATGTATAGGATCTGCGATGGCTGAGTCCACAGCCACACAATGGCATAAAGTCTGGCAACATTCACTCTCTAACACTCTTTAACTCATACACATTTTCATGAATGCACATCATTAGGTTACGTTGGTTTTATTTTGCAGTCGCAAATGAACAAGTACAACCACAGTCTTGTTTTAATACACAGTGTATTTACTCACGTCTAGCGTGCCTGACGGTTTGAAAACACGCTAGATGCGTGTTCAGTCACAGACGCTGTTCTCGCTTAAGTGCACAGAAAGATCCGTAGTCACGCGTCTAAAAAGTCACTTAATATAGTGACAAATTCAAGCCAGATGTGACTGAAAACACATCAGCGTGTTTTCAGGCTGAAAAGTTTGAAAACACGCTGCCGACAAGACGTGTTCGCGTCACATCTGGCGTGTATTCGGGCCGACAATTTTAAAAACACAAGAGTCATACGATGATGACAACGATGATGAAGATAGGGACAGTGAACGCCACACAAAAGGGCGGCATTTTGAAAAAAAATACAGCTTCAGGTCTCCTAAAACGCTGTTCCTGTGCGGATGAAACGCCAATACGATTAAATTAAAAGCAACTACGCACGTTTACCTTCACTTGTTTCCGTGTGAATGGGTCGTTAGTTTGCTTAGGCTTTGTGCCGACTGTGGCCAAATAGCCAGAAATTGGCAGCACAGTTGCTTTTACAGGCTGTGGTTGAAGTCAAGCAACTGCAAAGTGTATGAAGCAGAAAACAGAAAACAAAAATGAAAAATTGTCATGCGCTTTAAACTCGTTGGCACAGACATATGGAACGTGACCAACACACACACACACAGACTCTCACGTGATGATGATGAGGAATCAGAGTTGATTGTAATTGGAGAGGAGTTCTGTGAACAACACGGTGATTGTGTTTGAATAGCCGCTAATTGAGTGAAGCCTTGCTGAGTGACCAAACAAGGGAAGAACGAACATGAAACCTGATTAGCAGAGATGTGGAGTTTATGCACTTGACACACTCACAGCCAAATTTAGGCCTTAAAGTTTAGCCTGATTGCGGGAATAAAAAATGGCTCCGGTGAATTTGGCCCCATTCATAATGAAGAATGAGCAAGAAAATCCAGACCATTTACGAGATTATTTGTTGAAATTAAATTGTTAAATTATTTATTGGTGATATAAGGGTGATTACAACATTTTTGTTTTTATAACGTGGTAATTTACCTTTGATTGAACTTGAGTTGTGTAGTCTTTTTTTTTTAAGTTTGCCCAACCATTATGTACAGTTTTCAAAGCATTTCATTAAATAAATTTACTTAAAATTTATTTATAAAGAACTCATTTGATTCATGAGTTACCAACTTCATTATTATTTTTTTAGGTTAGCACAACCAGTCATTTGTTAACTGTAATGTGAATAAACTTAATTTGAGGGTTACGTTTCAGTGTTATTTTCCCTTTTTTATTTGTCCATTTTTTGCATGTAGAGAAAATTGAAAAACGGAAATTCATGATTTAGAGCTTTAAAACCAAACTTGATTTCACCAAACTTAATTTGAGTGCTACTAGTTGAAGTATATTTAAAGGTTAACTTGATTACTTTGTGTGTTATGTGTAGCCACTTTAAGTATTTATTTTAAGTTTTCCCAACCATTTTCTTTTTTATTAATTAATGTTTTGCATGAAGGGAAAATAAGATGTTTTAGAGCCTTAAAACCCACATGTTATATGTAAACTTAAGTCTGACCAAACGTAATTTGAGTGTTTGCAATTGAAGCAATATTTAAAAGTTAATTGGACCATTTTTATTTGTGTGATTTGCATAAGAGAAAATAAGTGATAGAATAAGATGATTTAGTCTCGAGCTCTGAAACCACATTTACTTTGCCTGAACTTAATGAAGTTGTTTTTTTTAACCACTTTGAGTCGTTAAGTCTCTCCAGCCATGTTCCTTTTAACTTGTGTCGTTTGCAAGAAGAGAAAACAAAAGTGACAGAATAAGATCATTAAGTGCTTTCACACCACACATAATTTGTTCACCTCTGATTTTTTTAAAGCTCTATTTCGAATGACCTAGTCTTAGACTGCACTCTTTATTGATCCCGTAGGGATGACTCCCTCAAGGAAATTGAATTTCCAGTAGCATACAGTGACAAAAAAAAGAATACAATATAAAGTAAACAGTAAACATTAACTGTTTAATTAAAATATTGCACTTAAACGATTGTTGGGGTTATTGCACAAAGAAGGAAAGAGTGTCCCAGATTATATTATTTCACGGTGAGTTCTCTTAACTCTATTTCCTCCTCTTCCCAAGTGAGGGGTTGTAGAGCCTGATGGCATGAGGGACAAAGGAGTTCTTGAGTCCTTTTTTGTCCTGCACTTGGAAAGGAGCAGCCTTCCACTGAACAGGCTCCTCTGGCTGCTGATGACGGTGTGCAGCGGGTGGCTGGCATTGTCAACAACGTCCAGCAGTCTGTCCAGTGTCCTCCTCTCTGCCACCGTCACCAGTGAGTCCAGTTTCAGCAAAGCCGGCCCGCCTGATCGGTTTGTCCAGTCTGGAAGTGTCCTTCTTAGATATGCTGGAATGTAAAATATAAAAGTGACTGTCATGGTTACGTGAAAACTCCAGAGAACCTTTAATTCAGTGAACTAACGATTAGCTGCAGCGGTGGGTGGTGGTGTTGCTGCTGCTGCTGCTGCTGCTGCTGCTGGTGGTCTGGATACGACTTGTCTCTGGAGCCAGAGCTGGATTCCTGAGCAGCAGACTGGACGGGACATGGAGCTGAGTCACACTTAATTTGGGCCTTGGCAGAAAAAAACCAGGCCGAAGAGAAGTGGAGTGTGACAGAGCAGCAGTGGAACGACAGCTGAATGCAGCAGAGGTTTGTTAAAAAAAAAAGGGGTTTGATACCAACATTTTGATGATTAAATCAGATGGGATGACAAAGTGGGAACACCAGAGACGGATCCTCAGCTGAAAACACAGGAAATGTGTTTGAATATGCTGAGAGCATGCATATGAAAAATGATCTTTCTGAGCTTTTACCAGGCTTTTAAACTAGTACAGTACTTTTATTAAAAATAAAAAATAAAAAAAAATTGGGGGTTGAACATGAGACTGAATTGCTGTGATGTGACACAGCTGTCTTTACTGGAGCAGGACATGGAGGGATGAGGTCACAGGTTCAAATCCACTGTCCAGCTGCTCCGGCAGAGACAGGAACTGCATTTGCATGGACACCAATAATCTAGAGCATGAAGAAAAAATAGGTTTTGGCTACTTAAGAATATGTTTGCCACTTTATATCACTGTTACACAGCCTTTTCTGAGTGGAAATCTCTCACACCAAACCCCACTAAGAAAATCATCACTTTTAGCGCGCAGGAACACAGAAGCTGGTGATGGACTTCTGCCTCGTTTGGTGACTTTGTGTCACTCAGGTCACTTGAAACAAAGACTTTCAAACACAGAAGTCTCAAATGAACCCATCTGAGCTCAGTGAGAGAGGCAGTAGTGGATCAACACTCCTGTGTGGCATGATGTAAAATTGTGGATTTTCTCTATGGACTTTGGTGTGGATGAGTGAGCAGTTTGCAAAGCGACACACAAAGGCTGTCTAAGGCTGAGAAGAGGAGGGAAACAAAAAAAATCTTTAGATATTACTGACTTATAATATATTGGGTTAGCATTTACAGTAATTTATGTTTTTTTTTCCTTTTGTCTTGGCACTGGTGGTTTGTGGGGTTGATTGCACAGTGATTAAAATACAATAAAATACAATTTCCCACAGAAAAGTAAAAACAGCAGGGGTTTCCTCAGAGATGAGGATGTATTGTTTCTGATTAGGACTAATCTGGTTTATATCAGAATCTCTTGGTCCATGTAAATGTAAGTGTGACTGGCGATTACTGGGGAAAACTCTGCACCGCCGCAGTTAGTATTAAGTACATGAATAAAAATCAGGTTTCTGGTTTAAAAAAAAAAAACAATCTGTATGCAAGCCCCATAAACCTGCTTCCTAATTACATTACGGTGAAGAAACACAGAAAGGGCATCATTTATTCTACTAATAGAGCTACAGGGAACAAAAAGAAAAGTTACAAACCATATGTCTCAGTTGCAGTAATGGTAACAGAAACCCCTTAATTCCAATAATGGAAGCGTTTACTCTTTTTTTTTTTTTTTGTCTGTTCAACTTGAGCTCTGACTCACAGCAAACTCACACGTGTCCTCTTGAAAAGCCAGCTTCACGTGATTGACCCTGAAATAGAACAAGGCAGCCATAAAGAGCTCCCCTGTGGCCTTGGATGGGATCGGTTTCTTTGCTTTTTGCTGTCCATTTTGGGCCCACACATGTCAAAATCAAGGATCAAACAAAGAAAAACTGTGAGACATCAATAACTGGCCTTGATTTTTCCAACCTCCTACAAAGCTTAAGTTATTTTTCAAAAAGCCATTACATGAGAAGAGTAACGCCACGTCTCTTCCGTGCCCAAAATCCACTTTCACGCTAACTTGTTGCTGACATGGAAGGACTCAAAACTATAGTTGAAATGTGACATTTCAGTCGGGTGATTACAGCTGGTAAAACAATTTAAAGCCTTGAAGGATCATTGAGCATCAAATGTTCTGGGCCACTGTAGGCCCATCCTTCCACTGCTCCAACGCAGTGCTCGTCCTGTTTTGAGGAAAAAGATAAGCTTGAACGACCTTGGCACGTACTGTGGTTTTCTCTGGTCACAAAGCTCAGTTCTGTCCAAATCAATGTCTCCCACACTCCAGTGCTGCTGTCAGGACAGGACGCCCAGAGAATACACACACACACACACAGGTTTGTGAGGACATTCTTCTTAGAACTCTGAATTGACCTCCAGTCATCTGGACAGCATAAACAAAGCCTTATCCCTAACATTAACCATAACCAAAATTCAAAGCTTAGCCCAAAACATAACCAGTTCCTCAGAAATGAGGTTCTGCTTCATTTCAACCAGGTTTTGGTCTCCATGTGGACTACGGGCCCTGACAAGGTCAGTGTTTATGCCAGAAAAAGGTCCTAGCAAGATAACAAATACAAGTACACACACAGTCTTCCGCATCATTCATGGTTGTTGCCTGCACTGACAGCAGCAGCTCCATCCTCACCCACAGCGGTGAAAATGTACAAGAGGAGACGAGACACATGAGACAGGGCAGAGCCGGTGATGAGCAAAGGTCTCACAGCCCCACCTGGTGTTCACAGGCAGGAAGTGTGACCCCCACGCACGCACATTTTTGTACGGCTGTCTTAGTGAGGACACTCAAAGACATAACAGTCACATCTAAATGTATAACCATCAACCTTAGCCTAAAGCTGATATAAACCTAATTCTTACCCAAGTCCTAAAACCAGGTCTTAACCAATGAACAGCTGTTTTCAGAAGTGACACAAAGTGGAGCATCAGCCAAAATGTCCTGTCTGACTATGGCTTATATATGTTTAAACTGTTCTCACTAAGTTATACATACAAGTACACACACTACAGCATTCTCAATGAAGACCCTCATAGACATGAGTTCCCTTAGCCCCTGATCCTAACCCTAACCCTTAAACCAGGTCACCTTTTAAAGTTGAAAGGACCAGTCATGTCCAAAATGTGTCCTCACGGCCATTTAGAGACGTGCTCACACAAACGCAGGTTGGTGTAGCCATTCTTGTTAAGACCCTGCATTGACTTCCGTTCTAGAAACAATGCTATCTATTAAAGT
The DNA here is from genome assembly GCA_016785285.1 of Brachirus orientalis. Lineage (NCBI taxonomy): Eukaryota > Metazoa > Chordata > Actinopteri > Pleuronectiformes > Soleidae > Brachirus > Brachirus orientalis. The sequence continues at coordinate 273,351 of JAFBJR010000102.1, read as the reverse complement.
TGTTGTCCTGCCTGCTGCATAACGCTACATATCTACTGACCAGAAATGTCAAACCAGATGTTTTACACAAAAATAATGCCAGACATCTCCCTTAAATGCTTCTACCAAAAGTAAGGCGCATCAGTGAACTGTCCTGCGTTTGGTCAAAGCCTTGCATAAAGCTACGGATTTTGTTGGCAGTCTGTAGAGTCCAGAGGAAGTACAGGAGTGTGGATCCTGTCGGGATCACTTGATTGCAATTGGCTGTTATAGAATCACTGATATAGCCAATGCCAGACTGTATCTCAATCATGTGATTAGGAAAGATTTCCCATCATCTCCCACTTGCAAGAGACGTGATCAACAGATGAAGACCAAAAAAACCAATCAGACCCATGATCCGAGTGACGTATGCAGAGGAACGGAAAACAATTGTGCTTGTTATAGTTTTCTAAAAGTGATGGCTGTATAGTTATGGCGTTCAAAATGGACGCAACAGCCAGATTGAAAGACAGCTGGTCTTCATTGGCAACTACGTTGGATGCTACTAGACGTCACTTCTCTGTCGTCATTGCGTTAAGCTTATCTTTAGCACACCAAGAGGGAAAAACCTGTTTGTGATTGTTCCCTTTTTTAAGTAGATTCCGAAGTTGGCCAAAAAGACGTCTTTGCCAGACGTGTCTGCAGAGTGAAATCAAATTGCTGGCTGGGTTCATCCAGACTATCATTGATCACGCACGCACAAAAAACTCCTGCCTATTGTACCTTGAAGTTTTACTCCTCAGTAAGTCATCACTGCACCATGAACATTGGACTAGAGTTGAAAGAATATCATATTTTATGGTTTACTTTTAGCATAAAGTCGATTCATGAACCGATCATTCATGCACATTATTACAGATGGATTTTATTTCTCTCTCTCTCTCTCTGTTTCCTCCTTCCACCTCCCCTCACCAACATCTGTGTCAAATCTAAAGAACACAAGGTCACTCTCATTCAAGAACACATAGTACTTATCCATCCAATCCATAGGCAGGTCCAGTGACAGCGATCTGCCACGGGACTCACGGCCTTTTGCTTCTGGATTGGAGTACGGGTGATTGGAAGCGGGGGGGGGAGTGGAGAACATGGGGGGCCAGGTTTTGAATTGTTCTTGGGGTTAAACTTTATCCACAGGATTTCCATCACAAAAGCCTCCTCAGCAGTGACAAAAAAAGTGACAAAAAGACGAGGAGGTGAATTCACTCAAGCGCCCCCGCATTCACGTGAAGCCCTAATAGGTCGGTGTCTATCACACCAAGTGCCTGACCCTCGCCCCACCTTCCCTTCCTCTTATACTGGCCAGAGTCCCTTTATTATGCTGATCTAATGACTGTGGAGGGTAATCCAAAAAGACCTTCATTAGAATGAAGGGTGAGTTTTACACACTCAGCCAGATCTGAGCTGTCACTGGGTGCTATACCTGCCAGTTTGGGTGAGCGTAAAAGGCAGCAGCAGGAGAAGGAGCAGGATCTTTATTTCTTTTAGTTATTTATCAGCTGGTTTATGTTGATCTCACAGTGGGAAACTGTGTTGTCACCTCCTGAGATAAGAGCAGTGATTTAAAGAAAACACGCGCAGTGTGAGAAGCAGCAAGACATGAACGAGCCAAGGAACAGCGGGTCACAGGATGAATTCTTTACAAAACATGAAATGAAGATAAATGTAAAAGTATTTTCAGTCAAACAAAAAAAAAAATAATAAAAAGTAAATAATGTCTGTAAAAACAAAACAAACTGTGATGTGCAGTTCCACGGGGTTAAAGGCCTAGACTGTTAACAGGATATGGGATGGTAGGAGCAGTTGTCCACCAGGGGGCGACACGACTGGTTGCAAAATTAACTCCCTTTTTATAGAAGTCTATGGGGAAATGAGCTTCTGCTTCTTTTTTGAAGGGTCTTGTTCACTAGTTTCAGGTCTTTTTCAATAGAACATTTGTATCTATCTAATAAAATGAATAATAATACATTTTATTTATAGGCTTTCAGGACACTCAAGGTCACCGCACAGAGTAAAAAACACTACAAAGATGTCAAATAAAATACAGAAACCACATAAAAACACAATGTCTAAGAGGGAGCCAGTAGAGCTGCTGGAGAACAGGTGGTATTTGGTTTGTGGACGGCGTTCTAGAGATGATGTGAGTTGTGGAGGTTTGGACCAGTTGTAGTTTATGGATGGATTTGTCAGGTAGACCAAACAGAAGTGAGTTACAATAGTCCAGATTGATGGTAGTACTGCTGGGTGAGAGGGACGGACGGAGGCGGGAGCTGTTGCGCAGGTTGAAAGTAAGCTGAACGAGTGACAGTATTGATGTGTGATTTGAATGATAGGGTGCTGTCCGGGATGACATCCGGGCTCTTGACCTGGGGGGAGGGGAAAACTGGTGAGTTGTCAAAAAGGATGGAGAAGTTGCTGAGTTTTGAGAGGGTGGGTTTGAATGTTTGAAGTATTTCAGTTTTATGGCTGTTGAGGAAGTTGATGGAGAACCAGGATCTGATTTCCTGCAGACAGTCCGAGAGGGAGGCGGGTGGGAGGGTGTTAGTGGGTGTGGTGGACAGCTAGGTGTCATCCGCATAGCAGTGGAAATGTATGTTGTATTTATGGAAAATATGGCCAAGAGGGAGGAGGTAGATGATGAAGAGAAGAGGTCCTAGGACAGAGCCTTGGGGGACACACCATAAACTGTGAATGTTTTTAATTGAATAAACTGAATGCGGTCAGAGAGATATGAGGCGAACCAGTTTAGGGGTGTGTCTGATAGACCAGTGAATGGTGTGGGAGATTGTGTTGAAGGCAGCAGTCAGGTTGAGGAGGATGAGAATGGTGAGTCCAGCGTCATCAGCCATAAAGAGGTCATTGAAGATTTTGATAAAAGCTGTTTTGGTGCTGTGTAATGGGCAAAAACCAGATTGGAATTCTTCATATAAGTTATTGTGAGAGAGAGAGAGAGAGGTCCAGGTGGTAGAGCAATGCCGGTGGTGGATGCAGGGCATCAGGAGCTCAGCAGCCATGTTCTGAAGCAACAGTGTTGCAGGAATTAACCAGGACAGGGCAATCCAGGCAAGCACAGACCATGGAATTAATCTGTTCATCCAAATCCAGAGAGCAGGAGTAGCAGGGCGAAGAGAGTAACTCAAGTAGATGCCACAGGTAGGCTACTCAAGCCCAAAAAGAAAAATACACTGTAAATTTTAATGGTATTATAGTGATATCATAGCAGAATACCGATCTATCTATCTATCTATCTATCTATCTATCTATCTATCTATCTATCTATCTATCTATCTATCTATCTATCTATCTATCTATCTATCTATCTATCCACCAGCCTGTCCCTACTTCACTCTCACTCCTTGTTGAAGTTCACACTTAGAATAAACATCCTCACTTCAGTATAAATCTCGGTGTAAACAAAACATGAATCTCATGGTGCAAATCCCAGACGGAGCCTTCATGTGTTTTATTGATCTCTGAAGAATCATCCCTCAGGGACTGTATGGAGACTCGTTGGACAAGTGCAATATATGACTCTTCTGTATTTATTTCTATTTGAATAAATTATTTTTGAACTGACATTTCACCAAAGGGGCCGGTGGGGTGGTGGGGGCATTTGTTTCACGTCGGGTGCCGTTTGGAGCCAGTTATTGAATAATTTATTCCTCATACTTTACGACCGAGCTTCCCCTCGGGCGTTCCGACAGATCTCGGAGGATTAGCTCTGGAGAAAGGAGAAGAAAAGAACCGTGCTTCCTGTGAGCCATTACCTCTGAGTATGTGGTTATTAATCCAGACTATAAAGGCTTCAGCTCTCAGGAATATTATGTTTTACATTTACAGTGTGGGCTTTTAGCTCCAGAGGCAGAGTTACAACCATTATACATGAGAAAGCTTTGGAAACACTGGTGAATATTTTAACATGATGAGTGATATGATGAGCACATTTGCTGCTGTTAAAGTTGTACTTTATTTTCCCTTTCTATTTTTATTTGGTATGTTAATGAAATATAAAATATTAGCATGACATAAGATCTGCAATAAATAAAAATTAGACGATGCGTAAGTCATATTTACACATCACTGCATCATTGATATTCTGAAAAGAGACATTCTGCTTAAAGACGACCTTTACATTTGGTGCTTTGCTCAAAGAAAGAAAGAAAGAAGACACTTCATTAAAGGTAAGTCTTTTCAGTGCCACTTAAAGAGGAACTTACATGAAAGATCATTGAAAAAAATATTGTGAATCAAACATATTTATTGGTACATTTGACATTTTTATTAATACAAAATTGTGGAAATATTCCAGGATTAACCAAAAGCCCTGTGTTAATCTGTAGTTCATGTTCTGATGAAGCCTACTAAAAAGCAGAAGGCATAAATAAAATATAATATCTAGAATGAAGTTGAAGCTGGAAGAATTTAGTAAGACACGTATAAAGTTTGCCATGTTAAAGGTTCAATACTCATCCAGAGACACTTAAAACAGGCTCATTTTATTTCTGAAGAATATGTTGAGATATTTATTTTATGGTTAGACAGCCTTTTCTGACTGAAAAAATAAAGTTTGTGCTCAATCTCTGCACCAAAGTCCATTGAGAATTTTAGTGATTTAACATAATGGCACACAGGAGTTGTTGATCCACTGCTGCTTCCATCAGTAAGTTCAAATGTGTTAATTTGTGACTTTGGCATTTGAAATCCTTTGTTTATATTTGTCTCAGCGACACAAACTAACCAAAAGAAGCAGCAATAAATCAGCAGCTTCTGTGTCTTTGCGTGGTAAAAACGCAGATTTTCTCTATGGACTCTGGTGAGGGAGAATGAACAGTTTCCGAATTTTGGTTGACTAACGGTGAGGGAAAAAGCAGCAAACATAAATATAAGTTATTTCATATTCTTTACATTTTGCTCCTGTTATTGAAGAATCACCTGTCGTATAAGGTCTCGTTTCCTTTTTCCTTTTTTTGAGTTCCATCACGTCTGAACATTTCCATTGCCCTGCCACAGAGCACCGAGCCGTGGCCCCCTCTACGCTGGACTTAATCTGAGTTGGCAGCCATATGGTTGCACTTACTTTGTTTTAGCTGTTCTGTATTAAGCATAATAACGGCCATCAAGCACCGGTAAATGCAAGACACCACTTGTAGACCCTCCACTGCAGAGCCTTCACATGTGACACTTTAACAATTACATGTAAATCATGTAGAACCAGGAATGTACGAGCTGAAGCAAACATTTCGGGACGTAACTTTAACGATCCCTGTGTGGAATTTGGGTCGTTACAGACGCGAGGCTACACAATGGAGATAAACAGGCAACACGTAAACAACACTCAAGTACATAATGAGGGTATGAAGTCAGACAAATACATAGATTTTAGTTAGCAGCACAACTGTTTATCTTTTTATACTGATAAACTGACGCATTTGTATGTATAGTCTTCATTTTAAATATCCCCTTCTCTACATCCTGCTTAGATACTTATTAAATATATATAAAGGAAGAAACAAAACAAGCAACGTCTACATGTTTTATAGAGACAAACAGGAGAGAGTGAGTTTACCACTGTATGTGATTTATTATTGAAAATGACTAAAACAGCAACAAGGATTGTTTTTTTTGTTTTTTTTTTCCTCGAGTGTAAAACAAACTTGTGCAGTTTTCTGCACAGATTTTAAATATGAGACGGTTAAGCCACAAACGGCTTCCACAGCCAGTTAACACTGAACAGGTAACACCACAAAGCTGTAATTTCATTTCATAACAAGAATGAGGTGTGTTTGGACTGAGATTAAAACAGCAGACCCTGCAAACAGGGCCGTTGTAACGGGGAAGGCAAAGCAGGCTAATGCCTGGGGCCCTATAGTGTGAAGTGGGGGGGGGGGGGGTTCTCCTGAATTCATTTTTTACAAATTCAATATTTTATTGCACTGTTATAATGTTTGTTGTCTTGCTTTGATGTATTCTAGAGCTTTAATAAAGGTTCACATGGTTCGCCAGAGCAGGAAAAATCCTGCGTTTCATGTGTATTTTCGATTTTCACCTGAAAAAAAAAACAAAAAAATCTATACATCAAATCAATACCGGCTTTAACCTTGCAACAAAAACAAAACAGCCATTGGTCTTTATTTACTCCATCATATTGTCATTTGTTATCCTTCTACAGTTTTCTGCAGGCTATACACTTTTTTTTTTGCACCACCTATTGTTTATCTCAATGAACTCGTCCCCATTTTGACTCACGGCAGTTCATGGAGACACAAATAAATATGCGTTTTCTTTTGCTGAATGTTTGAAAGTATGGATAAAATTTGTGAAACATTTTAATGGAAACCTGGCTCGTGCAGCAGGTGCTGATGGTTGAAACGGTACAATTGGGTCCACTGTCAAACTTTTTGATTTATTGTCTCAAAACAGTTGGTCTTACAAATCTTACAGTAAAGATGTTGACATATTATTTTAAAATAGTGAACAACCATCCCAAAATTTGGTCTTACTGACAAACATTTTGGTTTATTATCTCAAAGATGTGAATAATTATCTAGAAATTTGATTTTACTATCAAATTTGTGGCTTCTCATCTCAAAAATAATCTTACAATCAAAAATTTTGACTTTTTATCTCAAAATAGTAAATCACTCTCCCAAAATTTGGTCTTCTATCAAACCTTTTGATCTATTATTACACAACAGTGTTATATCAGAGGTTTTGACTTATTATTTTTAAGGTAATGATTATTTCTCAAGATGTGGTCTTACTATCAATTTAATAATCTACAATGTCAAAAGCTAGACTTCCTATCTCATTACTTAATTTCCATTAAGTAAACATATAAATGTCATGCGTTGGCATAAATGTTTTGAGCTGTTCTAAGATACATTATTTCACATTAATGGCTTTTTAAGCTTATTTTTTGTGCTTGTGGCTGTCTGATAATTACAGTATTTACCAAGCATCGGGAGGAAATTCACCTGGCTACTGTACATCGTGCATCAGTGACAAAGGAGTGTAACTTCCTCTTTCTAATCCAAAACTGTCACAAGTCTGAGGAGGTGGAAGACCTTCAATGTGACCATATACAGTGTATTACAAGTGGCCTTGTTTACTTTTAACACAAAGTCATTTTTTAAACAGCAATTTTGGTAGAAAAAAATCTTCACTCAATGATTTTCTTTTACAAACTTTTTCTTTATTGACATTCTGTGAAGCTGAAAGATACTTTAGCTCATAGTCTACCTGATTTCATAACTGTGGGTTTTAAATTTTTAAGCAAAAGATTTTGTTTTTGAACTTTTAAAGTTGTTTATAGTTGATTTGACAGTTTCTGACTTGAAAACTGAAAGTCTGTGTCAACATTCAGTGGACTTTTTAAAGAACTAAAGAACCCTAAAAAGAATATCCAAATCTGCACTGAACAAACTTGACTTATTATCTCAAAATACTGAATACCTGTAACATGATTATTCATTATAAGTCAAAAACCTTTTGACTTATAATGAATAACTATCTCAAAATTGGGTCTCACTATCAAACCTTCTGATTTATTATCTCAAAATAGTGAATACTGTCTCAAATTCTGGTCTTACTATGAAACTTTTTGACTTCTTATCTCAAAACAGTGAATAACTGCAACAAAATTTGGTATTACTCACAAACTTTTTTGCTAATTATGAATAACTATCTCAAAAGTGGGTCTCATTATCAAACTTTTTACATTTTCTTATGTCAAAATATTGAATAACTATCTCAAATTCTGGTCTTACAATCAAACGTTATGACATATTACAAAATAGCAAATAAGTATCTTTAAATATTGACTTATCTCAAACTTTTTCACTCATGTTGACATAGCGCATAGCGTGCTCTCTTTTCGATTAAATTCCCAAAAGGATGACTAACAATCTTAAAATGTTAAAATGTTTTTTTAATTATTCACTTTCTCAAAATAGTAAGTTGGAATTGTGACATTATGACAGAGTTTCTCAAACTCTTCGAAAAACTCGTCAAATCCACACTTGTGAGAGACTCCGACGTTCTTTTGACAACGTTTTCACTAACAATTACATCAGTAGTGAATTAATTAATTCAGCTATGATTTCCTCGCGCCAGCTCGCGTGCACGAGCCCAGCAGTGCGCTCCGTCAGTCTGTCGGGAGCGCGCACGGAGGCGGTCCGGCGCTGCCTCAGTTTTCTGTAATCGCTTTTCTGCTGCTACCTCCAGTTAAATAGCAAGGACGCGGGAGCGAGCAGACGGCCGTGTGTGAGGATATACTTTTTTTCGGTACCGTGGGATTTACGACGCGGGAATTGCAGCATCGACGGCCAGCCGCCAGGTAATAGCAACACACGCCGTCCGCCGCGCCTCGTAGATCCGCGAAAAGTCAGTAAATGTCCCGTGAAAAGTGTCGTTTTCCCCGTGAAGCTGGAGAAGAAGGAGGAGGAGGAAAGAAGGGAGCAGGGAGGAGGAGAAGAGGAGGAGGAGGAGGTGGTGGTGGTGGTTGATGTGTGGGACGAACCTCTTTGTGCCCAGGCAGGGGTCACTGCTGTTCCTCGCACACTGTGGACACGGCTCCTTCAGACACTCACTCTCACCGAGGACACGCACATTTTCCCGGCCGCCACCGCTACTGCCCCCCGCCGCCGCGGTCGGCTGGATGGGACAAGCCCGACAGAAACACCTTCTCCTCTGCGTATTTTTTCCTCCCATAGTTTAAAACATAAGAACCCGCTTCCCTCCCCACCTTTTTTTTTTTTATTTAACCCCGCTTTAAATACAACAAACCCCAGCAGCAGTCTTGTAACGAACCCGACTTCCCGCCTCCTCCCCCCGGCCTCGTAACGCTAGCTAGCTCCCCGTAACGTTTACGGCCGCTTTTGTAGGACGGTTAGCTTCCAGTCCCTCACTCGACCCCCATTGTGTTGGCTTCTCGTGCCCACAAACGTTGACTAAGTGATGTTCGTTCAAACATAAACATCATTAACTTGTCCGCGTTGTTGTATGTTTTTTTTAGGGTGAAAACAATCATGTCTCCCCATCTTCAGTGCTTATTGATCCGGCTACATTTTCCCCATCATCACCGTGAAACGCCCCCCCCCCCCCCCCCCCCCACCCGCCAACCCCCCCCCCCCCCCCCGGGTAAACAAGGACCAGCTGTCCACAGCCTCTTCTTTCCCTCTTTACACGATCAACGTATTACCAGTTATTAGTTAACGCACGCATACACAGCTATTTATATACTGTTGATGTGTCGATGCAGTCTTTCAAGTACATCCTAATTGTAACCAGGACTTTGTCACCATTAATGTCTCAACGGCAAATGCAGTGACCCACTGTCTCTTAATTCTTACTGAATTAAAAAAAATGACCTACTGTTTCGAATTAATGACATGCTATCTCAGAATTCTAACTTACTGTTTCAACACACTAACTATCTCCAAAGAATGGCGTGCTTCAAAACAATAATCGGTTATTTCATCTGTAAATAATGATGTTTTGGCTGAAAATTGACACTTACCATCTCAGAATATTGACCTTCTGACCCAGTGTGACTATTCAATTTCAAATTCAGACGTACCATCACAAAATACTGACTACTGCAAAACAACTACTTTCTATCAAAAAAGGGGAGAGTAAAAAAAAAATAATGGCTTACTATCTCAAAATATTGACTTACTATCTACAATTTTGACTATCTAATAAACAATGCCTTAGAATCCCAATTTTTTCTCTTAAAAAAAGTGACTAGAAAATGCTGAGTTGCTTATGTGAAAATGTTGACCTACTATCTCAGTTTTTAGGATAACCACCAAAAAAAACTGGACTGGATCTTACCACCAAAAACCTGGACCATGTCAAAAATAGTGAGTCGAAAATATTAGTTACTCAAAAATTTTGAGTAACTAATGTTTTGATTTACTATCCCAAATGTTTGATTATACCAAATAATGACTCACAGTCTTAAAATTGGGACTTACTATCTAAAGATTAACTTACTTAAGATTGACTATCAACAAACAGTAACTTACTTTATCAAACTTTTGACTCTCAAAATAATGACTCACAAACTTAAAACTTGGACTTACTGCCTCAACATTAACTATCTAAATTTGGAGTTACTATCTCAAACTCTTGTCTCTCTCAAAATAATGGCTTACAGTCTTTTACACAGACAGTTGCAACTGATACTTTTTCATGAAGGACAGATTGATAGACAAAGAGAGTCCTTCACTCTGAAACCATTTAACGGTATCTGTGGTTTGATAATTCATATTCATTATGATAAGGATCACAGACAATGTTGTTAGTCAGTCTTAATATGTTTTTATGGCAGGCTTCTTCGTACCATTAGTTGTGGAGAGGTTGTCCAAGGATCACCGAGCAGATTTGCAATTGATGGAACCCTTTGGCTTTTAGAGTAATAGACAGTACCATATGATAGAATACTGGAGAAAATGCTCATATGTACAGAAGAGGAAATAGATTCTGTTGAGTCCTTTTTGCAAACAAAATCTATGTGCATTGATCTTTTTTTAATATTGATTATTGTATAAGTCTATTGCTATAATTTAAAAATCACAATTGAGAGCCAATGTGGAAATTTACTAGGACACAACATTGATCCACAGTCATATTAGTTCCCCTTTTCCATTAAAATAAAAGGAAAAATCAATCATGACACAAGGCTGAAGTATGGTGTTCACTGTATATAATAAATCAAGGCCATTAAGGACACTCGTATATCGTCGTCTAAACTGTCAACCCAAACAGTTCAACGCTGAGAGGTTCATTCACTTACTATTGTAAATCAATGGTAGCTCAAAATCTCAACACAAAATCTCAAATATTGACTTAAGAGCGTTTTCTTTTACACATATAGTCATTTCAGTGAGTAAAAAAAAGGAAAACACTCATTAATTCCCATTTCCATTAAAATAAACTCAATAATTTCACAAGGCAGAAATATGGTGTTTACTGTGTATAATGTATCAAGGTAATTATGGCCACTTGTATAAAGTTATTGAAACTGTCAACTGTTACATTTCAACCCTTTGAGGTTCATTAGATGTGATGATATTTATAATGAATTTGACATATCTCGAATCAATGACATGCTATCTTAAAATTCAGAAATTATTACCTCAATCGTTTCATCTCAAAATACAACATACAATCTCAATTACAATTACTGGCTTTTTATCTCATTTAAATTATTATTGTACATGTAAATTAATATAATGAAAATGTATCACTCTTAAGAGCCATTGTGTGAATTTACTGGATCTTAACATTGACCCACAGTTACACTAATTCCCCTTTTCTATTAATATAAAAGGGGAAATAAATCATGAAATCAGGCAGAAATATGGAGTTCACTGTATATAATAAATCAAAGCTACTATGGACACCCTTAGTCATTTAAACCGAACAATTCAACAGTGAGAAGATCATTCAATGATTGGTTGACTTATTATGTCAAATACATTACACGCTCTCTCAAAATTCAGAAATTATCATCTCTATCTCAATTCTAATGACTGTTATATTTGGGTATTACTGTAATTAAAAAAAGTCACTTTTCGGAGCCATTGTGTTAATTTACTAGGACATAAAATTGACCTACAGTCATATGAATTCCCCATTTCCATTGAAATGAAAGGGGAAAATCAATAATTTCACATGCTGTTCACTGTACATAATAGATTAGGGCCACCAAAGTCATCCAAACTGTCAGTCAATACAACTCAACACCTCGAGGTTCGTTTCATGATTGTTCCCCCGAAAACAAGGGTCCTGTATGTGTTTGATTCCCAGATCTGTCAAGTGTCAAGTCAGGCTCTGACAAATGTCTTCACACGCCCACATTAACAGTCCATTAAATTAAAACCCGTCTTGCAGTGGCTTACCTCAAATCTCCCCTTGGGTGACGGCAAACAGACGAGCACTTTGTTCTCACATCGCCTTTTTATGTTTTCTCTCCCAGGGCCCACGATGTCCAGCGAAGTGCAGAGACCGGACGACAGCCCCAGCACCAGCGGGGGAAGCTCAGACATCGAACAAAGGGAGTCAGTGCCTCCTGAGCAGGAGCGAGAGCAAGCACAGCCCAAAAAGAAGGAGACCAAGATCTCCAGTAAAACTGCTGCTAAACTTTCAACTAGTGCCAAGAGGTAAAGGAGAGGGAAAAAAAAACAACAACACTAGATTGAATCTGGATCTGGAGATAAGTGTTTACACAAAGGTGTCAGTTAAACTAAAGGCTTGATCCACACTGCTGTGTTTTCATTACCTCCACCAAGGAGGTCTTGTTTTTGCCAGCAGTGGTTTGTCTGTCTGGTAGCAAAATCAATCAAATAATTATGGATGGATTTTGATGAAGGTGTGTAATGGGACAAGGAACAGAGGTCAATCTGGATCCAGGAGTTATTGAAGGATTCTTTATCATTGCAACATAGGGCCATTTTCAGCATTTTATATATATATATATATATATATATATAAATATATATATATATATATACCCGGATCAATATAAGATTGATCCGGGTCGATCAATGATCTACGATCCAGATCAGGAAGAATGCTTTACTTGTTTAAAAATCATGAGTGATGAAATGAAGATACACATGATGTTCACATTACAACAGCCCCCAAAATTGAGAATTTTTGGCGCAAACAGAACTTTCACTGTACTATCTTTTTTCTTTCTTTGTTCTTAAAAAGTTTTTGTTTAAAGAAAAACAAAAAAAATTAGTATATACCAGACCTGTATTTGGCACTGTGATGCACCAAAAACTGAGAAGGGGACGTGGTGCAGCAAATTGGTTGTATACACAAATATTCAAGGGTGGTGATTTGATTTGGGATTTTTTTCATTCCGTTTCCAGAAATAACGTTCCCGAAACCAGTTCGGTGTGGATAAAAAGCAGAGTAGATACAAAACCTTTGTGGATTCTTATTAAACCATTCTCATGTGTATGGGGCTCCAAGTCTTGCTTGTACTCACACTCTAGAAAGGGTGACGATGGCAGGAAAACGGTATGCTATATATCTTCAAATGAAGATTAAAAATGTACCTCATTTACCTTATTCTTGTTTACAGTCATTTACATACGCATGAATGAATGCTGAAAGTGACTAAAAGGCAACCGCTGAAATGTTTTCTGATGGTCTATTAAAGAGGTAGATGGATTTATGTTTGACTGGCTTTTTGAAATATTTTTTTGTTGACATCATATATGCCAGATAGGGCAATCATCGCTGATTGGTTTGTGGCTATAGTCTGTCTGGAGAAACAGACAGAGAAAGAGAGAGGTGTTTACACAGGGTTTTTGTTTGTTTAACTATAAAGGCCTTTTCACTCTTTGTGCCTGCAGGGTGTGAAGTTATGTAAAAGGAGCGTAGTCCTACTGTGACGTTGTCATTTCAAACATCCACAGCATTCAGGGCGACACTAACCACACAAACGATGGGAAACTCGCACAGCGCTCGGGCACTGGAGTGTCACTGCTGTCATTTGAAAGCGATATTCCCAATCCTGCCTTGTTGTTTGAACGGGTTCCTTTCCTCTCTCCGTCTCTCTGTTACCTCCGCCAATCTCCCAAATAGAACAACACAGGCCACGACAGAATTATGCAACCAGCAGAGCAGAGAGGAGGGTTGGCTGAGGCCGCTGTGTCTTTTTATAAAAGCCGCTGATGTTATGAGCATCTCCGTTCTGTACGCCTGTGCTTCACTTAAAAACACTTTCTCAGCACGATGGGGGCTGTAACATGGAGAGAGGCTCCACGTTGGTATGAAGTATTTTGTTTACGCAAACGTGATTTTTAGTCAGCTGCGGCGTTAGCACTTGCTTGTCCTTCACAGTCAGAATCATCCCTTTGCTCAGTTACGAACAAAGCTCACGCTCAGTGTTGCTTTTAACATGATGGATGACACAGTGTGAACACTTCCTGCACACGGCTCGCACCTAATTCCCACGGGTCAAAAAAGACGTTCAAACCCAGGTTGTAATGGGGTTTTGAGAGCTATTCTGTCATATTAAGTAATATATATATATTATTATGTAGAATATGCATAATAAATTGACCAGTGGGATTGTACTTAATCTGCATTCACTCTCGGATCAAATGATTCTGCAGTGCACCCATCAGCTTTGGCTCTGATTAGCATTGTTGGGAAAGCAAGATCTGGGTGAACACTCCAATGACTTCTTCATCATCTTCATTTTTTGGCAGCGGTGCAAATTACTGCATCATTTCCTGCACAATGCAATGACGCACATTCATCCTCAGTCCATTAGCATGAAGATGGCCTTGAATGTTTGAAGTGAACACGTCCATGTCTTTTACAGCCTGGAAGAGCTAGTAATATTTTTTTATTTCATTATTTGGGTCAATTGAAAGATCAAGATACAACATACTAACCATTGTGTTACCATGACATCACTTTTCCACACTTCAAACATGGATGACCAAATACAGTGGTATACTTGCTGATTTTAGTGAAAGTGGCTTTATATTATGTTTAACATCTTTTCTTCATTGGGGCTTACCGTTAGCTTGCATACACAGAGTTGTATTTTCTGCCATCTTGTGGAGTTAGAAAACTCCTACACGTCCAAGTCTGTCACATTCTTTCTCATCGACTCAGCCTCATCATCATCTCATCGTCTTAGTCTGATCATCTTCTCATCATCTCATCGAATCAGGCTCATCATCATCATCTCATCGTCTCAGTCTTATCATCTTCTCATCATCTCATCAACTCAGGCTCAACATCTACTCATCGACTCAGTCTTATCAACATCTCATCGTCTCAGTCCTATCATCTTCTCATCATCTCATCGACTCGCTCTCAACATCTACTCATCATGTCTTCGACTCAGTCTCATCCTCTTCTCATCCTTTTCTCATCATCTCATTGACTCAGTCTTATCATCTTCTCATCATCTCATCGACTCAGGCTCATCATCATCATCTCATCGTCTCAGTCTTATCATCTTCTCATCATCTCATCAACTCAGGCTCAACATCTACTCATCGACTCAGTCTTATCAACATCTCATCGTCTCAGTCCTATCATCATCTCATCGTCTCAGTCTCATCATCTCATCATCTCATCGACTCACTCTCAACATCTACTCATCATGTCTTCGACTCAGTCTCATCCTCTTCTCATCATCTCATCGACTCAGGCTCATCCTCTTCTCATCATCTCCTCATCACCTCCTCACCCCCTTCTCATCCTCTTCTCATCATCTCATCGACTCAGGCTCATCCTCTTCTCATCATCTCCTCATCACCTCCTCACCCCCTTCTCATCCTCTTCTCATCATCTCATCGACTCAGGCTCATCCTCTTCTCATCATCTCCTCATCACCTCCTCACCCCCTTCTCATCCTCTTCTCATCATCTCATCGACTCAGGCTCATCCTCTTCTCATCATCTCCTCATCACCTCCTCACCCCCTTCTCATCCTCTTCTCATCATCTCATCGACTCAGGCTCATCCTCTTCTCATCATCTCCTCATCACCTCATCGACTCAGGCTCATCCTCTTCTCATCATCTCATCGACTCAGGCTCATCCTCTTCTCATCAACTCATCCACTCAGTCTCATCCTCTTCTCATCCTCTTCTCATCATCTCATCGACTCAGGCTCATCATCTTCTCAGCCTCATCATCTTCTCATCGTCTCATCGACTCAGGCTCATCATCTTCTCAGCCTCATCATCATCTCATCGTCTCAGTCTTATCATCATCTCATCGACTGAGGCTCATCCTCTTCTCATCATCTCATCAACTCAGGCTCATCATCATCTCATCGACTCAGTCTCATCCTCTTCTCATCATCTCATCGACTCAGGCTCATCCTCTTCTCATCATCTCATCGACTCAGTCTCATCCTCTTCTCATCATCTCATCGACTCAGGCTCATCCTCTTCTCATCATCTCATCGACTCACGCTCATCATCTTCTCATCCTTTTCTCATCATCTCATCGACTCAGTCTCATCCTCTTCTCATCATCTCATCGACTCAGTCATCCTGTTCTCATCATCTCATCGACTCAGTCTCATCCTCTTCTCATCATCTCATCGACTCAGTCTCATCCTATTCTCATCCTCTTCTCATCATCTCATCAACTCAGTCTCATCCTCTTCTCATCATCTCATCGACTCAGTCTCATCCTCTTCTCATCCTCTTCTCATCATCTGATTGACTCAGTCTCATCCTCTTCTCATCATCTCGACTCAGGCTCATCCTCTTCTCATCATCTCATCTCCACAGTCTCATCCCTTTTTCATCCTCTCATCTCCATAGTCTCATAATTTCATCTCTGCAGTCTCATTCACTCATCGCTGCAGTCTCATCTTCTCGTCTCCACAGTCTCATCCTCTCATCTCCAGTCTCATCCTCTCCCCATTCTCTTATCCTCTCCTCAGCCTTGTCAGTCTCATCATTTAAAGTAAAGTAATTTTAATAAGCTTTTAATCACGTGTGCTTCTCCTGTAGATGGTGGAATCATGTCATTCCACCCCATGTGAAATGTGCACTGTTGGAATTTGTGTTATCTTGTTTTGGATGTGTTTCAAGATAGGGTGAAGATAAGTTGCCTGTAGCTCCTCATACTGTGGAAATGTTCAAACACAGATTTTAACGATAATATCTCTCTCTTCCAGGATTCAAAAAGAACTGGCAGAAATAACACTAGACCCTCCTCCAAACTGCAGGTAAGGATTAATAATCCACACTGTACAGATTTCCACGCTGTAATGGATGTTGGCAGCAGAAGTGTGCTCTCTTGTTTGTTTGTAAAGGAAGGGCCATGCTTTTGTTTCTCTTCCCATAATGCTGTTGTTGGTGTGTTTTGTTGGAGACGGCCGTCTCAGGTGAATTAGAACGAACGTGGCTGTGCTGTTGCCGCATTAAGCACAAACGCGTCCGTCTGCCGGAAAAAAGGAAGTAACCTTTTTTAGATCATAGTATCACAGCTGCACTGAAATGGAAGAAAACGAGAGGTAGTGTGCCCCCCCCCCCTCGCTCTGCTGGGGATTTACCACAGATAATGGTTATTGTGCTGCTGCTGCTGCTGCTGCTGCCGCCGCCGTGGCTCTTTGAGGAAGAGATACGGTGGCAGACCACATGAACATCAGTCTCTTTTGACGCGACAAAAGGGAAGAGCCTTTGGGACGCAGGCCAGGAGCCAGTCATTGACAATGACTGTGCTGCTTATTATGGCTCAATAATCACCGTCTGAATCAGCACCTTGGTGCACATTAAGAAAGAAAAAATGGCAGCCGATGTTTGCTCGATGGTGGACACTGACGTTCAGGGATCGTTTTGTGTTCGGCCGTATTTGTTCACGGGCACCTGCTTAAAATAATTGAGGGGGGGGGGTGGCTTTGTACGAGTCATCTGGTGATTTGGAATCACTGCCCCCTTGACGGCGTTGTTTATTGCATGAATTAATCACCCCTGCTGGGTCTCATCAGAAGCCCACCGTCATTAACCATAAACACGCTAGCTAACCTTTTCATTCCAGCTCGCAGCCCAGTTTTTTTTTTTTTTTTTTTTTTTTTATTGTAGCGGAGGCTGAATGAGATGTTGTTTTCCTTGAGGACTCTATAATCTATTTCAACCCCCCCTCCAAAAAAACTAGGTTGAGCTCACTGAAGGATTTAGCCAGAGGACACGGGCAAGTCATTTGAAAGTAAAATAATTGCTAGCGGAAATTTCACAGTCATCTTCTTAGTGGGGGAACTAGTTGCCTGGGAAACAATTAAGCTTCCCCGGGATAATCCCCCCCCCCCCACCCTTGTGTGTATGTGTTTTCTCTTAATGCTCTAAAATGATATCAAAATCTATTAAATGTCTTTCTCTGCGATGCACCCAAACAGATTAGCTGTCTGCTAACAATGAGCGGGTAAAAGAGATGTTGGGGGGGTGGGTGGGTAGGTGTTACATTTCAGATGCACTCAACATCAAATTTTGAATGCAAAAAAACGATCACCACGCTGTTTACATTCTCGCATGAGCGGGCCGCGCACACACACACACAGAGTTCATGTTGTCATTTGTATGCCACACTCTTCTCGCTCTCGGGCCAGGTTAGCCGACTGAAAGGTTATTCATTTCATTCCTGCTGACAAATGCAGTCACAGGCCCTTCACGCACGCGCGCTTCAGGAGGCAGACGCGATTGTGTTTGAGAGATTCACTCTGTTAGCGATCAACAAATTTGGTGCTGCGAGGTCAGTTGTTGTTGTTGTTTGTGGCTGAGAAGCGCCTCTCAACGCTTTGTCACGGTGAGGGAGCATTTGTCGTCCTCATCATGGCGTCGAAATCTGCAGTCTCCTTCGTATCACCTACAGTCTCCTCACGGCTGAATGGGGTGATGGTGCTGGGGGGGGGGGGTGTTTTGTGCTGCCCTTCTCTCTGTAAAAATGGAGAGTCCTGCTTTGTATTTGTCAGTGTAGAATCCCGCTGAGAGGCATAAATTTACCGTTTTACGGCCTGAAAGTGCTGAAGGTCTACTCTAGTTTAACATCTTTGGCACGAGTTGATCCGTACTAAAAAAAGATAAAACATGCCTTTTCTTGTAGCATCCATTCCGGCTCCCTTCATTCAAACTCTCAGCCTAATTTAAAAGCTGTTGCTGCTGTACAATAACCGCAGTCACTACTGTAACATGAAATTAAAGGCTGCAACAATTATTCAATTAATCAATTTCTAAATTAATTTTTATTAATTAACAAATTTTCCGGTTTGATTGCTCCATAGGACAAAGCAAATCATTAAAACAGCAAACGTTTGTGGACAAGAGAAGACATTTCATCATTTCAAGGTTTCGGAAACGCCACACATCAACATTTTTCAACATTTTCCGACATTTTACGGACCAAACAAATACACGATTACGCGGGAAAATAATCGACAGATGAATCAGTTATGAAAATAATCACGATACGACTATTTCTTGTCCGATACTGACACCGATATCAGAAAACACTATCAGTCCGATACAGTAATTTTAAACCTTTGAACTATGAAGTTGTTAACAACACAGGTGTAATAACCATTTCCATCTCACAGTTTCACAGACGGGCTGAAACAACTATTCAAATTATTAATTGATTACTAAATTATTAATTGACTACTAATGAATTGTCAACTCTTTTGATAATCGATTATTGGTTTAAATGTTTTTTCAAGAATTAAAAAAAATAGATTTAAGCTTTATGATTTTTCATCTTATTAAATTTGAATATTTTCTGGTTTCTTTACTACCTATAACAAAGAAATCATTAAAACTGAATAATTATTATTTTTGGACAACACAAGACATTTCACAATATCACCATTTCCAGGTTTGAAAAATTTTTTTTGGACAGTTACAGCCCTAATTTTGTGTCTATAAGTGCAGTTCAGGCACAAATTATTTCATTAAACCTCTTATTGAGAAATGTGTATCATTCGTTGTTATATCGGCCCAAAAGGAATTGACATCATATATATATATATATCGGCCATCGGCTGACCCTGACTTATGAAGATTGGCAGTCAGAATTGTCCGTAGATAAACCCATATATGTCGACCTCTACTTGGATTCCTTTTTGTGATGGGATCTGAGGACGCAGTCAGGACGAATTGGTAACGTTCAGACCTGAACTTATCCCAATCGTCACGTGACCCGATCACTTAGGACATGTGTTGATGCGATCTCTGTGACTATGAAGAGTCTCTCATAACAAAGGCTGAAGTCCAGTACAGTGTGAAGAAGTCCATTTTACTTCCTATGCTCTGTCACTCTTTGGAAAACGCAAGCAGTTGTCTGAATTTGTGTCAGTGCGTCATCTCTGCTGCGTGAGAGCTCAGCTGTCTCTGTGACAGTCGTCATACATTAAAACCAACAGGAACATTTCGAAACACAAGAGGATTTGACATGGCAGTTTTTTTTTCCTCCTCCGTCATTCCCTTCAACCATATATTGATACTGTTGCACCTGATGGTGCAAATAAAGGAAACAGTGTTTTCTTGCTCAAAACTATTCTAATGATGTCACTATTTTTTGTCTCATCAGTCTAATACCTCCATTAAAGGTGTTTTACACTGAAAAGCAGAGAACCTTCAAGGTGTGAGAATCTGGAAAAAGTTGTTTTTGTACTATATTTTTGTTGTTGGATTCAATCATCAGAGCAATTATGAAAACAGATGTGGCTTCATTTATTCTGCTCTACTTGCTGTTGCTGCAAGTCTGAGCTTTAACTAACTATTAGTTTTGTCCTCGACTGTAGAACAGGCTAGTGATTTGTAAAGCTGATCACATATTCTCCTCTGAATCTAATCTTTCTCATCTGCTCGCTCTGATACTCTCCCGTGGTGGAAATGCTCCTCTCTACCTCTCTGTTCCTCTCTTATTACTCGTTTTATTCCCCTGATGCTGCTCAATCAAAACAGTTTCAGCTGCGTTTGTTGCTGCGGCACCGTGACTGTGACAACATTCCCTTCCTTTGTATCGCTGATCGACCAGCGCCGGCATCTCGAGCTGAAATCCAAACAAAGACACCTTGACGTTGTTGTAATAACACCTACTGGCTGCGGTTCTGCACTGCTGTGCCTTTCTCTTCTCCTCATAGATGGACAAACAAACATCACTGGTACAAAAGAGCGAGAGCAGAACAATGTTCAGCTGCTGAAAACATAATGGTAAATGTCAGCTCGTGGTGTCAGCCCATCTGAATCCAAACAGAAGAGGTTATTTTTTTCATCCAAAGCTGCTATTGTTGGCTTATGTTCAGCAGAGTTATTTACTGCAGAAGAGGCAGAGATACCATTTTTTTTTCCCCTGAGGCACCGCAAATAGTTAAGATGCAACGAGGCCACAACCCATGCTGCCGTTTGAGTAATGGCTTCACTTTTTTTTCCCACTGTCAGGCTGTCAAAAGTCATTCTGGGAAATGTAAGGCACTGCTGTCTGAACTGGATGTGGATGAAGCTGTGTGAGGTTTGATACAGCACAGGGGTTATTTGTAAAACCTTAATCTCAGAATATCCTACAAGCAGAGATGGCAATCTCAAGTACTGAAGAGGCCGAAATTCAAAACTGTGTTCAAGTCGAGGTCAAGTAATCTACATGTTGGAACAAAGCAAGCTTATATGTAGATTGAATAAAGAAAGAAATCCGAGATCAAATTTAAAATTAAAGTGTCATGTTAAGATTCATTACTGAATGAAAATGTTTTTTTTTCTATTTAACCATGGAATGAAGGGGATTAATCATCAAATAATTTGCTGTACTCAATCATTATACTTGATGAAAAGTTAAGAGAGAGAAAAATACTGTAAATACAGTACACACATATGGTCATTACTAAGTAAGCTGTGCAATCCCCCATTGAACACATAAGACACATGACCATACAGTAAAAATATGTCCACCAATCAATCTCACTGTTGCGCAGCCTTTTTTGTACTGGAAACTATAGTTTGTGTAATTTTTTTTTTTCTCTGGAACCAAATTCCATACAGAAAATTGTCAATTTTACATCACAGCTCAGGTGTGTTGTTGATCCTCTGCAGCCTCCATCAGTAAGTTCAAATGTGTTATGTTGTGACATCTGCGTTTGAAATTCCACATTTGGATTTACCTACGTGGCACCGATTTGCCAAACGAGGCAGCGTTAGACCAGCAGCTCCTGTGTCCGTGTGAGCTTAAAACAATGATTTTCTCTATGGAGTTTGATGCGGGGGAATCTCAAATCAATATATGATTAAAAAGAAATCTTCACCATTTTTATTATACGTTTCCCACCACGGTTGTAAATATAAGTAAATGTGTTTGGGTTTTATTGCTCAGAAGAAATGTGACAAGTGAAGATCACTTTAACAGTCCTTTTAACAGGACTTTTAACAAGTCCCTTTTACTATTGTCTGAAATTGTCTTCACTTGCAGCCTCAGTGAACTGACACTTGATTACAGCATTAGCTGCCTATCAAATGTCAATCCTCTTCATTACAAGCTGTGTAACATGGCTGCCCTTTTGAACCAGTGTCCTACTGTGGTATCGGAATTTTCCCAGTGTGATGTAATTCATGCGTGATGCCCAAAATGGAGCCGTCACTCCCTCATGTTATCAACACACACACAGCTGGTACATCATGCTTTGATCTAGTTAAACGGTAAATGGTTTGTCCTTGTGTAGAACTTTTCTAGTCCTGATGATGCTTTACGCTACAGTTTTTGCCATTCACCCATTCATTCAGCTCATTTTTCTGTCACTCGTCTTTCATACCCATTCACACAAAGCCATCAGAAGCAATGTGGGGTTAAGTGTCTTGCCCAAGGACACATGGACATGTAGAGTAGTGGAGTTGGGACTCGAGCCCACAACCTTCAAGTTGAAAGTTGAACTTTGCTCTACCACCTAGCTACTGTTCAGAGATGTGCCATTAGATCATTAAATAATTGTTTGTGCATCTTACTGCGTCAGAATTGTACTCAGAAAACATAGTGTATTTAATGTACCATAATCCATTGTTTACTGCATTAGTCTTTTATTAATGTCAGTATAACAACATATCTGCAAAAAAAAACAGGAAAATAACCCACAAAAGACCTTGAATGGCACCGTTTAAGACAAATTTAATTCAGTTTAGTATTAGAGCTGCATACACGAGAATGAGTTTAGGAGAATACATGAAGGTTTTGTATCATATCAGCTTTTTCATCCACAGGGATCCAGTGTTTTGGGAACCCATATCGTCATATGGCATATACACTATAGTGTTTGGAGACATTTTTGTGAGTTTAATGTGCATAAAGACGTTTCTTAGAACAATGCCGTGGTTATGGAATAGTTAGTGGTGCTCACCCACACAAGATAAAAGGAAAACAAAGGCAGTCGCAAGCAGACATTCTAATCTGGACTGAATGAAACGATAAAAGCAGTAAAATAAGATAAGAAAAGATCAAAATCATGATGAAACATCACACCAGAAAAGCTTTAAGCTTTGTTGTTGAGAACAACAAAACTATGAGCTGAGATTCTGTGGTTATAGAGCCATAGTGAGAGAACGATGCACTGCACTGAGCAGTTTTCCCGCAAATCCTCCAGATGATTTTGCTGGAAAATCAATAATCATTTTCAACAATATTTACCGTTCTGCTGGTTTTGTGTTTGTAAGTTATGTAATTAATGTGTATTTAACTCTGGGGTTATTTCATGGCATCAGCTCCAGTGAGCCAGAGGCAAACAGATACAGACAGCTGAGATGTTTGTTTTTTTTATATGTACAATTATGGATTTTTCTGCTCGTATGTGAACATTCATCCAGGTCATTGTATCTTCAGGAGTGTAGATAAAGGCAACTAACGAAAGCAGGTCCGGGTGCCTGCATCCAAACTCTTAAAGACTCAGAAGTAAAGAAGTAAAAACAGTACTGTACAAAAGTCCAAGGTCACCATGATTTCTGCTGTTTTTTTGCATTAGTTAACTGACCATAACAATTAGTTTACCAATCTTTTTTTTATTGGTATACACCCAGAAAGTACAAAAATATAAACATTTTTCAGAGAAATCTCAGGTCATATTTTCAAACCAGGAAATTTAGCTGGGGACATTTTCGGCAGCCTGTAAGCTGTGGCTGATTGAGCTCCAGAACAAGTGTATGTGTTTAAGAAAAAAACAGTACAAGAACTTTGCCAGGTAGCAGAAACCATGTTTATTTTTACTTGTGATTACCCCCTTAGTACGGTTCATTTGAATCGGCGTGATGTGTTCTGAGATTATACAGGATTTAAAGATGGCGCTCCCCACAGGACCGCCATCATCCAAGAGCAAACAAACCAAACTCTGGTCCGCTGGAAGGAGGTGGTCTTGGACTGATTGCAAGTGAACTCTGGAGCACTCTATACCTGCTGTGAACTCTCTTCACTGTTCTCATCTACTTTGGCAAGTGAGGTGAAGGGAGAACTGGGTGAAGAGCCGCGGACAGACGGAAATGAGAACGGCACGTTCATCTTTTAAACACATTTCCTGATGGTTCCACAGCAGTTATGATGTTAAGAAGTTAACTTGAGTTAACTGAGTCTTCACCTTCAACTGGAGCGTCCACAATGTCCATCTCCAGATAATTGAGCTGTTATTTTTTTGTTCTACTAACGAGCTCCTCACCGGCAGCTTCGGCCGCTGTCTGTGTCTGTCGCCATGTGGTCGCAGTGGGGGAGGGATGGTCTGTGCTCACTGCTCAGGCTCAGGATGGAGAACCAGCAGCGGCCCTTAGAGTATGATTTTAACCGAACATGAACAATATCGATACAATGGCATCGTCTCGTTCTGTATCTCGCATGAAAATAACCGATAACATTCCATTCAGAATGCCATAGAATCACAGTTTTGCACCAGCGCGGCCACTCAAAGGGAAATAACCCTGAAGACTTTGGCACAGTACTGCACTTTCATTGTTACATTTTTCTTGCATCTTAATCACTAATACATTTTTTTCCCCCCCACTCCATGTTGACATGAATACTTATCTCTATCATCATCCAATCCTCTCATTGTAGTCTCTAAATCTCCTCTGGCTGATGGGATCATCTTCATGTCTGTGATGGCTGTGTAGTTTTTGCCTTTGGGGGGGATTTTATATGCGAGTGACACACCCAGCGTCATTTTTCACAGCGCTACCATTAAGCACGGCGGGGACGGTTATCAATATTCATGAGGGAGGCGTGGGGAAGAAGCTATAGGAAAGGAGGGGATTAGCTCCACTGCTGCCTCTGGGCTATTTGAATCGATCACTGTATCGTGCTTGGCGAATCCAGTGGTTTTACTCTTGAAGCGAGTAAAACAATGGCAGCTCCGTTTGACCTTGGATGAATCATCTCTACTCAATTGATTGTTTCGTAACTGCTACCTTTTATAAATATTGATGGAGTTATTGGCAGCTGCCGGTCTGTGTCAGACACTGACATGTCCCTGACCTTTTAAGACAAGGT
The DNA here is from genome assembly GCA_016785285.1 of Brachirus orientalis. Taxonomy (NCBI): domain Eukaryota; kingdom Metazoa; phylum Chordata; class Actinopteri; order Pleuronectiformes; family Soleidae; genus Brachirus; species Brachirus orientalis. The sequence goes on along the minus strand of JAFBJR010000102.1, from coordinate 248,336 downwards.
CCTCTGTCCTTCTGACTGCAGAGCTTGAGAACCTTCATGACGGCACACCTTCACAGTCAGGAGTGAATTGTTTGTTCTAAAGCAAATCAAATAGAGGCTCAGGGCAGGGTCAGAGACTAATGAGGCGGTTCAGGCAATATTGACATATTATTGTATGATATTGTAAAGTTAACCAAATGGTTATGAGATGAAGAACTGGGACGCAAATAGGAACTGAAGATGTCATATTTTGTTTAGGGTTTCAGACTATTTGAACTGGGCTCGGAATAACATTGTTCATTATTAACACGTGTCACTTCATTTCTGCTGGAACAGAATGGTAGATTCATTACGAAACATTACGAATAGAAACATTACGAATAGTTTGCCAGTTACGTTAAGGTTTATTAACCACTTCATTTATTGATAAATGACAGTGACAGTTGCGCTAACTGACAACATGGCTGCCAAGTGGGGGGACACAAGGTGAAACTGATTTTAGCTCCTTTAAAAGCAAGATCAGACTTCTAATCCCACTATACCGAGTTACTTCAAATACAGACCCAGCATTTAATTTCGTACCTTCACATTTATAGCATTTAAGTAGTGAAACACAACCTGATTTTATTTTGAAATGTTCTGTGAGGTTAAATCTTATCTACAGCATTTTTATATTTTTAAGAATGTAAATGCTATGCATGTTGCATATAAAGATTGGTTTTATATGATTATTATTTCTTTTATTAATAATCTATTATATTATTTGTGTCCTTTTGCTTCCTTCATTTATATCAGTGTGGCCCTCTGGTAAAATATGTCGCCCACGCCTCAACTAAAAGAATTTTTCCTCACTGTTCAACAGCTTTTTCTGACTGAAAATTTCAGTTTGTGTTGCCGCTCACTGCCCACTCCAACGTTCTTAGAGAAAATCAGCAATTTTCTATCATGGCACAAAGAAGTTGTGGATCCAGTGCTGCCTCATTTAGCAAGTTCAAATGTGTTATTTTTGTCCGTTCAGGGTTTGAATCGTTTTGTTCGGATTGACCGAAGGGGCACAAACTGGCCACACGAGGCAGCAGTAAACCAGCAGCTCCTGTTTCCCAGAGAGCTAAAAACCTTAATTAGTTCTATGGAGTTTGGTGTGAAAGGCTTACAAACCTTAGTTTACGGTCAGAAAAGGCTGTCTAATAACAAGATACAGAGGGAAAAATAATTTTAATATGTCTTCAAGCGGGTGTAGATTTTATTAAGTGACCCTTTAAGTGGCTTAAATCAGATTTTCTTTGTGTCCCCGCTGGCAGCCATGTTTTCCCCTCTGGTTCCTGGCTCAGGGGCCACATTCACACTGCGTGTCAGTTGTTTATTTGCCAAAAAATACCCGTAAATGTACAATGTAGGTAAGTAAACGTGCTCTCCTCTCGACCACAAGGCAGCACAGAAATATGCTGTCTGGAAAAACTGTCTTCCCTGAAGATAAATAAAGATGTCTGGGTCTCACACTGGAGCAGAAGGATGTTATAACATACAGATGGATGGTGCCAGACTGACTTGTGCTGATTAGTTATGGCCACCATTCTCTTATAGCGCACCTATGAAACATCTGCTGAAAATCATTTTCCTCCCGAAGCAGACCAGTCTGCCCTCATTATTTTTCCTCCTCTCACAAAGTTTGGAGTGGAAAAGGGAATAAAGTTGCTCCCGAAGAACGGGAGCAGCATATGCTTCCCCCCCCCCACACACACACATCACCCTGACACCGGCCTGAATTTAATTTATCCTTAATGTTTTCCACTGCGGCACTTGTTTGACAGCGAACATAGCCCGCCTTGATTCATGTGTGTCACCGAATTCTCAATGTCCTCGTTTGTGAGCTAGTTTTTCTGGCAAACATTTGTCCACAGCGTTATTAATGGCTCTGTGAAGGAAGCCGTGCATGAAGCACAGCATGTGGACATTTTGTGCCGCAGACCTGCACCTGCTTCACAGAAGCAGCTGAGAATGACTGAATGATAATGTGCAGGCCGACTGACATGAATATATTTTTTGGCAAGCAAACAAATACAGTAACTCAAAAGTAAACAATCGCTCTGGGATCCCATTACCCTCGTGACTGGGATCTTAAAGCCTTCATGGATTTTCCTCGTGGAGCCACAAATCACTCTGTTGCTCCTGCCAAGAAGATTTAAAGTGCCTTAATAACATATTTGTGGTCTAGAGGAATGAAATGTTAACACTCCTATTACTCTGTTTAGTGTTGAAATGAATTGTAACGAGCGAATCACTTCCCTTTTCTCTTTCTTGAAATCTTGCTACATCTCTGAACCTGCAGTCCACAGAGCTAATGCGGTGTCGTGGGAATAGTGCGGCCGAGTGCGAGGCTCCACAGCAGACCTGGCAGCTCAGCTCGTTCTCATCACTGACCTTTCGGTAATAAATCCAGTGCCTCGGCCAAATGGCTGCTCGGTGTAGAAGGAGCAGAGAGGCTGGAGAGACGTGCTTTCTAATTATGGCTGAAAACACATTTGTTGCAGAGCTGTGAGATTAAAATATTAACATGGTACTCTAGACTCATTTAGTTCCTAAACTGCAGAAGGCTGCAGTTTTGTCTGTGAGGCAGATCTGTTTTCTTTTCTCTTTTTTTGGCAGTTTCCTCTCCTAAAATGATTCCCGAGCCAGAGAAGCTGATTTACATGTCATCACAAATTCAAACTTGTTATTATTCAAGCAAAGCAAATGTTTATAATTACTCATTGACATAGACAAGCAAACACAGTAAATGCTAAGTAAATATTAATTTTTAAAAAAGCAAGTTAAAGATGTCAGATTACAGCAGGTCTGTTTTCACACTCATTGCTGTGGGCATTATAGAAACTGATATATTCAGTCTGTCAAGTTTTGTGAATTATCACTTAATCTCTGAGAATCTAAAGTGTGCAGTGAACACCAGTCCTTTTCATTTTTGCCCATTTTTTTTATTCATACTCTACTCAAAAGATGGAGGCGGAGGAGCCTTTCATCCGTACTCCAGAACATCCGAAAATCATGGTGGCAGTATAGAGTCAATAGTCCCAGTCAGTCAGCAAAATGACAAAGAAGAGTCTGAAATATTGAAAATGCCGCTTATCACTGATCTCTCTCTATCTCATCAGCAACACCAATGAGTAATATTCCCCATTAATGCTACAACTACCATTCAATGGTCTTACATTTCAGTCTAGTGTGGAAATAACCTCTTCAATGGTCGCCATGCTTGTTAATGCCTGCAACTTGGTACTCCAGAGGAAGTATTGTGTAAATGTCCAATAGAACTGAGGTATGTGACAGAGATGACTTTTGGGACCGATGGACGTAGAACAGAAAAAACATGCAGTATAAATGGGTCTGTAGACTGCCATCATGGCAGATCGAGTCACGTGACTTCCAAACATCTATGGGCTCTTGTGGAAAAATGGCAAAACCGTGTTTAAAACCATGCAATTAATAGCTTTAGCTGGATATCTACGCACATTACTGTTTATCTAGACACAACACAACACGACAACAACCTTTAAATGCTTGTATTTTGTTCTGAAATGTAGTTTTAGCATCAGGATCTTTACAGATGTACGACGTTGGCCTTTTACTATCAGTTGTTGTGTCATCCTTCACCCTGGCTGCATGGTAACGCTTTGGCGGCTAAGTGATATTTTTATGACTCATGATATTTTGCTGTTTCCCTTTATGTGGTGCCCGTGTTATTATGGTAATGATATATGCTCTGCATTATTCATTTTTAGCCACGGGCGAACATTTGCACTGCACCGCACTCTCGTCTGCTGCGGCAGCTGAGATGCGGAGGAGAAAGCAGAATGCTTACTGCAACAAAAACATCTCTTGTACTGTACTTGAGAAGGCTCTGGCAGAAATTGACAAAAAGGAAGGATGACAAAAAAGACCTCGTGCTTTATTTACTCTGTTAACATTAAACCTTAAACCTTCAGTGAGGACAGATTTACTGATTGAAAGGCCAGTTCTTTAAAACCCTCTCTTTTCCTGGAGGACTTCCTCACTTCACTGCCGACTTCTTTTTCTTCTTCTTCTTCTTCACACTGATTGAGCTCAGCACGCGAGAGAGGGTTGCCTTCCTCTGAGGATAAAATCACATTATTCCTTCTGACTTGGGAAGCGTGCAAACCCACCTACTCGCCCGCTTCCCTCGCCGCCGCATAAACCGTCCGGTCAGTAATGGCAGTATTCATTGTGCGCGTGAACAATAAAAGGCTTGATTAAAAAAAACAAACCATGCCATTTGAGACAATAGAGACGCGAGAACAGAGGAAGGAGGTGTCACCTCGCCCGTTGAGCTGCACAGTAATTGGTGCCGGAGCTCTTTCACGGTCGGGGGAAAAGAAGATTGCTTCATTAAAGTTCCTCTTCCGATAACCACAGCAGCCACGCTGGTAGAAAAGGGGATCCTAACTGACTGGCAGTGCTGTGAAGGGAAGAAGCAGAAAAGGCACCTGTGGGGAATGAAGTGGAATATTGCAGATAATGGTTTTATTTGTGTTCTGTGTTTTTTTTTACACGGTCCAAAACGTACTCTATTTATTGGTTTACCTTATTGTTTTTATTAGTGTTGCTTTTGTGGTGTCCTGCTGACCCCGTGACACGCTGCACTTTGTGTTTGGTGACCATTAAACAGTCGATAGAACTATGAATGATAAAACTACCAATGATAGAATTTTCTTTTCTAACAAAGTAAATTAGGGGTGCGGCGATTAAAGGTTTAATTAATGAGTAAATCACCAACTATTTTAAAAATTTGATTGATTCATTGGTGTAGTTTCTTTGCTCCATATAATCCAAAAACTATTTAAACTGAATTATTTTGGTTTGTAGACAAAAAAAAAAAATGAGAACATAATTTTTAAGTTCATTCAACCTTTTTATGGACCAAAGGAGTAGAGGTGCAACAATTATTAGCTTATTAATTGATTACTTAATTAATCATCAGCCAATTTTACAATTGAGTAATCAGTTTGCACGTTTTTCTCAATATTTTAAAAAAAGTGCTCTGATTTTTCAGCTTTGTAAATGTGAATATTTACTGATTTCTTTGCTCCACATAACAAAGAAATCATTAAAATTTAATAATTTTGGTTTGTGGAAAAAACAAGACGTTTGAGAACATCTTCATTTTCATAAACATTTTATGGTCCAAACAACTTATCGATTAATACTGACAGATTAACCGTTGCGTTGAAGTATAGGGCAGCAGATATGCATTTTTCTATGGTCGATGCCAATGCAGATTTTTTAAAAAAAATCAGTCAACTGATGGCCGTTGTTAAAGTATAACAATTTCTGTGTAAGGAACACCCACCCGACTTTGGAAATCTGGAGTTCCGACTACAAATGGAACGCACCAACAGTTTGAGTAGATGCGGAAGTCTACTTCTCTCGCAGATCACTTGATTTGCATTATGCTGAAAGGTTTTAATGGAATTATTGATCAATAGCACCAAAAATATGTTGCCTACCTCAGCTTTAAAGTGATAGTCTACTGAGTTTAAATGTAACCCAATCCTCTGAGCAGTGCAGGCTTCAAAGGCGGCTGCACAAAAGAAGTGTGTAATTTCTTCTCTAATGGAGCACAGCAGCTGTGGTCAGCTTGGATTCATGCTGACTACAGTGTAACCCCGACTATATTTTATGGTGATTAAATAAAAACATAAAAACTCTCCACACCACTGCTGCAGCCATTGTGCTTAGTTAACAGTCATAACTAGATTTTCTGTTCACAACTTGCGTAAAAACATTTATTGGAAAGAGCAAATGTTTCTTCAGTTTCTCTGACAAAAAAAGGTGGAAGTTTTATATCATATACTTTGTGGTTCCCTTTAATGAGGTCTGAGAATTTCACTGATTACTCAATACGCCCATGGTTGTGTGTAACGTTTGTTAGGTTTACGTAATGAACTGAAAATGATGATTACCACACGTTTATCTCACAACTACATCTCTTTTATCAACTTAACCTGTGGAAACAAAGGACATAATGATAATAATATGTTTTCAAAGGGTGCTCAAATATGTGTTTAAATCATAAAAGTCCTTTTGGTTATAGGTTTGTTTGAGTTGACATGACATGGCTGCCCATCTAACACCCTCTTGCCCGAAATCCACTCTGGACGCACCAAGGGAAAAAAAAAAATCACTTGTAAAATTTGCAAAACCGAGCTGATATGTCATTGTTATCCAATCAGTCGACTAACTGCTTCAATAATCGATGATTATTCGTTCAGTCTTAATACAGAGCAGTGCAATGGCGACGTGTGATGTTACCAAGAGTGAGGATGTAAGTGAGGAACAATGAAAACCTACTCTCTAACCACTGTTTTCATTACTCAAGACAACCTGGCACAAACATAACATGTAAGAGGGGGGCTTGTCTTTGTCTTTGAAGCCTCACTGAAATTACCACTGACAGTCCTCTCAAGCACAGTTTGCCGTTTCCACGCAGTTGTGCTTCAAACCCTCAGACTGTTTATTCGCGGTTGCTTGCAGTGTTTTCTTTAATGGAGGAATTTAAATTTATACCAGTGATCCTGAACAAATGGATACTGAAACACGTTTCTTTTGAAGGAAAAAAAATATTTTCAACAGGATAGTTTGATTTTGTATAAGTACCAACACATACACATATCTCAAGAATATATTTGCCTCTGAAAGTCATTGTTAAACAGCCTTTTCTCACTGGAAACCCAAGTTTGTAAACCTGTAATGCAACTACACCAAAGTCCATAGAGATGATGAGCAATTTGATATCACTGCATTGAGGACTTGTTGATCTTCTTCTGCCTCCATCAGTTAGATCAAATGCACATTTTATAACTTTAATTAAAATTCTTCATTCACGTTTACCTCAGGGACACAAACTTACCAAACAAGGCAGCAGTAAACCAGCAGCTCCTGTGTCTCCCGAGCTAAAATCGCCGACTTTCTCTATGGACTTTGGTGTGGTAGAATTGGGAGAACCATTTACAAACTTAAGTTGGCTGTCTAATGGTGAAGTAAAGAGGCAATCTTATTCCAAAGACATTGCAGATGCCCGGGTTTATCTCACGACCACATCTCTTTCATCAACTTAACCTGAGGCCTCGTGTCTGTGGGAATTGGCTCTAGGTGACAATAACCACGAGATAGATTAGAGATTTTGTGGAGATTAGCTCAACTGTCATGCCACAAGATAAAGGTTATCTTTCAGCATTGGCACCAATCTGTCTAAGAAATAAGCCAATATGGGAGATTAAATGGGCTAAGGATGCCCCGGTCTCTCATACTGCACTGTATCATGGGAAGGAAAGGTCATTCAATATATATGGAAATCATTACTGCTGTCTGTGATTACGAGGCACAGCTTGGATAGTTTTCAGGAGCCGAGAATGGAAGGTAAAAAAACGGAGGAGAGGTCTATGGTACAGTGTGTTAAAGTGTTTCCTTAATGCGCCTCCTCTGAAAGGTTTCTCAGTGGAGTCTCTGGGTTTCCGAGCGTCCAGTCTTTCTCAGCCTTGTGTGCAGTGATGTTTTTATTTTGTTGCGGAGGAGAAACAAGGTCAAAAGGAGATGCAATTATCCCGCTCCCTCACAGGTACCAAAAACACGACTTTATGACCGAGTCATGCTGACGTTACAAGCTGTCAGACAGCTGTTATTGCGGTGAAGAAAACAAACTCCACGAAGAGGAAGAAAGCAAACAGAAAGAAAGCAGTGCAGATCCGTGGTTATATGCTGTTGTGCAGAAAGGCATGATACCTTAGCCGAGCCTGTCGGGATCTGACAGGTCGAGTTGCATTTGGGCAAAAATCCAGAAATGATTGCCAGGCTTGGGTCAGGATTTGGTCATGTCAGTTGACAAATGATTTCAAGTTTATTTAGTGAATAGACATAGAGTAAAATAGTGTGAATTTAAATGCAATTTTAATTGATTTATAGAAGATATGGTTTAAACATTTAATAAATAGTTGTATTTAGCAGTAAATGCACCAAATACAGTATCTGTCTGTCTGTTATTTACGTTACTGTCCTAATCTGAAATTGAATTATACTCTTAAGTGCTGGTTTTAATCTGGCTAGTAGTTGCTTCATCCTAGATGTAACGATAGATATTTGCCATAAACAAACAACCATTTATGTGACAGTCGGTACGCTTCAGCTTATTCTGACTGTGTTGGCTATTTGTCGGGCAGAAGACCCAACTGTCAAATTGCATGAGCATAATGTTGGCAGACAGGTCAGTGGTGAGATTCTCATGCACACCGGCTCATAAATGTGACCCAGACTCCTGAAAGAAATGACCCAAATGCTCTCTGAATCAAGGCCGACAGAGCAGTGCAGGCGTAGCGTCGCTTATACGGAGGGTATGATTATTGTAGCTTACAACAAGGCCCATAAAGAGCACTGTTACACCAGCTAATGTTGTGTTTATGCAGAGAACTGTCTGTGACTGACTGTGGTTGTCGTATTCAGAACTGGTCTTGAGGCCACTTTTGAAGGTCTCGTCTCAGATTCTGACACATTTTTACAAAGTGTTGTCTTGGTTTGAGACATACAGGACTCTGGATGCTAAATCAAGTCCACTGTAGGAGCTGTGTTCATATTCATTGGTCTTAAACTTCTTTTTTGTCAAAGTGTTTTTCATCATCGAAAAACCCACCCAAAAGTTTATTCTGTTTAGGTTTTGTTTATTTTGAAATACAAGAGGATGTCGGTAAACCACATTTACAGTTCTTCATCCAGACAAACCAAAACAAGACTTTAAGGACAGAACAAGACAGTGAAGTGTAGTATTTATCTCACAATAGTGTTGTATTACTCAAAACTGGTCTTGTGTCCACTTCTTGAAAGTCTCGGTCTTGTCAATAGACCAGAATCTGACACTTTTCCTTTTAAATATAAACCAATATCTGTCAAAACCATGACTGATTACTTTGTAAAACGTACTAGCTATTATTAACATGGACACAAGTAATCCAAATAAAAGCCTGATAGAAATATTAAAAATAATAAAATATTTCATGTAATCAAGCCAGTCTGCCAACAACTCTGATATAAACAGTCGATCTGATGACCTTCTGGTTTAATACTATCAGGTGTCTGATCCATGGAAATGTGACGTATTTCCATTTTTAGTATTGCTGTTTTTCCCATTCCAAAACAGTCCAGCAAGCTTCTTCTTCTGCTTCAACTTCCAGATAATTCCAGATAATAAGACAACACTGCAAATGTCTAAATAGTCCATTTCTACTGAACTGGACAGTCAGATCATTTAATTTAGCATCCATGTAAACGGCGGAATTATAAACACCAACTGGAACAAATTTTTGCTCATGTAAACGTAGCTATTGTGAAGATCTGATGTCGGATCTTCAAAATTCAACCAATAATGCAAGTAATTTTCATCAATGCCAGCTGCTCCTGACCTTGGATTAAAGTACTAATTAATGAAGACAATATGCCGAGTCGAAGCTGAAGAAGAAGAAGAAGAAGAGGAGGAGGAGTTTGTTTGAGACCAGAGAGGTTGATATACTGTATGAATGTATTGACTTTGTCTTGATTCTTACTTCCCTCTCTCAGTTTTCAGGCTACATGTTTAATTATTGTTTGTCTGCTGTAATCATCTTCATTGACTTCACACTGATTCTAACACAGAAGGCATTTGGAGAATGCAACTCATTTACTCACAATGCCAATACACTCCCCTCTCTCTTAAGGTGAACAGATCACCACCTAGATCCTGTTACTACTTTCTTGGGCCATGTAAAATGTCATCAAAATCCATAATTTACTCTTTCACTTATGCGTCTAAGGCTGGTTTTGATTTCTGTCAATGCTCTATCCAAAATTGGATAGAGACAACATTTCTGTCTCCATCCAGTTTTCTTTTTAAGGCTAATTTTATCCTAAAAGGTTATTTAAAAAAGGAGAAAATAACCATTAAGACGTTGTAATCGTGCATGACAAGACAGAACCTCAGTGGTGGGAAGAAATTTGCTTTATTATTCCCCAGTAAATACTAATGAATTGAACTTGGAAACCTGCAAAGTTATTAACCAAGGTCGAGGAATCGTAAGCCATTAACTCCTGACATTAATTAAAGCCTGCTGAATGGAATCTCATGCAATTATTCACTGATAGCGCGAATCCAAAGACGTGGCTCAGCTCGAGCTCCTCGCCATGGTCACATTGCTCACCTCTCTGAAAAATTAATGGCAGAGTTAGAGACTGTCGGCTCCTGAATGAGCTGGCCCTCAACCAGCTGCAACAAAGCACCGCAGGAACGCCCAAGCCAGTGGGGGAGGAGGAGGTCTCCCAGCAACGGCCAGTGGTGGCATGCACATTCAGCTATTGACTTAGCCTTCACTCGGGATCCCTTGTGCGCTTGTCAGATCCCCTACAGCAATGTGGCTGCTGAGCGAGGACCTCTGTCATGCCTGCTCATCTCTATCGCTCCCTCATGTTTCAAGCTTTTACCGCTGCTGCAAACTCATCAGCATCAAAGGAAGCAAACAAAAGCATCTGCTTTTCCATTTCTGAAAATGGAAATGCCGTCTCCCTCCTTCTCCCTGGTGTCGGGGAGGTTTTTTGAATTGTTCGAGCGACAATGGAGGTGCTTCCTTGAGGTGTGCGTAGCACATGGAATGTAAAGGGCAGTTTCACTGAATGGAGGTTGCCTTGAACAAGGGAAATAAGCTGTCCACAGTAGAGGTAGACCAATATCGGTCAGGCCGATTTATTAGGCCGGTATTTATTACTAAATTACTAGCCTGGCTAAAGCCAGACTGCATTGAGATTGAGTCTGGAAAGGATGTAGTCAACTCCCACTTCCAAGAGCTGTGACCAGCGGATTCAAAATACATCTGTATGCAAGTGGACAGACAGATAACCAATCTGAAATTTGCAGAGCAGCAGAAAATGTATCAACAAACGTGTTTGCTGTCTCATAATGATGTCGAGTGGAGCAATTTGCTTCAATTGGAAGCAAAGGCTGACTCAAAAGACAACTTCATGCTGGGGGGGGGGGGACTCCGTCTGTGACTGGTTCCCTTTTTAGGAGATTCTGAAGTTGGTCAAAATGGAGTCCACGCCAGATGTCAATCTGCAAAGCCAAATCAAATTGCTGACACCTTTAGCTGTGTTCACTCAGACTAACAGATTACACATCTTGCTAGGTCACGAAAACACTTAATATTTAATGTTTTTAGATGACCCATTTAATGTATTTAGTTTATACTTTATTTTTTATGGAAAATATTGTATTTAATTGCACGGCAGCACAGACATGAAATGTGGATTGGAGAGACAGACCATTAGTGTTTGTATTACTGTCAAACAGTTATATTTAGCATAATATGTGTGCCAAGAAATCAAAATCAAGTTACCAAGAGTACTTAGCGATAAACTATTGAATTTTGCGGAGGCTGAGTACAGAGGGAAGCAGCAGTTCTCCACTTTTGGTTGACTACTAAAACAACCACTAAAAGACAATGTCAACATTTTCAATCTATCTCGGACTTTTTAAGTCTCCCCTTAAAGAAAACTTACCAGAGGTAAAGACGCTGGCTGATATTTTAGAAGAAGTTTAAAGTGATGAATATCGTCAGTTATCGGCCATTGGCTGCTCTGATTTTAGAAATCACCCATTGAAAAACCCATATTGGTCAATCTCTAGTCTACAATTTATGGTTGTGTCAGGAGCAGGGAATAATAACGTATAGTTAAGAGAGTAGTCAGGTCTCATTATCAGCCACATCTATCAATATAACAATCAAATCGGTCAGGAATTATCCCTGCCAATTACAAGCCAAAATGGACTGAGCCACATAGAGTCACGAGTAAATTCGAGTCGTGCTCAAAATGAATGGTCCTGTTCTTGGCGGCCGAGTGTTTATGGCTCTGCTTAACAGCCGCATTCAAAGATGGAGGGAAAAGCCTGCTGTCAAAGAGAGGGATGCTTATGTAAATACAGGGATAACAGTGCTCACTTCAACACTGTTGTTCCCCAGAGACACATTTCACTCATTTATAGGTTTCACTGCTGCTTTTCTCCTTTCCACACTTCAAGAGTAATAGTCAGACTGACTCATACTGAAATTATGAAATGTAGCACTGCATCTAACGGTCCTTTTCATGATTGATTAAACTGAGGACACACGGTGGCGGCTAGCATTGTTGCCTCACAGCAAGAAGGTCTAGATCTCTCCAGGTACACAGTCTAAAAACTCCATTGTGATGGACTGGTGACCTGTCCAGGGCGGCACCCCAATGATAAATTTGATCGATTATCAAAAAAGTTGGCGATTAATTTAGTAATCCATTCATCCATGATCTCCTTATCATTGCAGCCCTCATAAAGTTCCTTCTCATACTGTATATTTAGTATAACAAAACACGTTCATAACAAATCTTTGAATTTGAATTCACGTTAGACACAATCTTTGCAGTACTAATACTTGACAATGATACTTTTACGTTTTTTCTTTCTTTTCCTATATCCACTGTGAGGAAGACTGTAGATATACTGTATAGGTGACATTGTTGCTTTGGACGTATTTGTGCTTATCCATTTATAATTGGATGTTCCGTTCAGTTTTTGCTTTGTAATGAAAGTGGATTATCATTAAAGCTGTAGTAGGCAGTATCTCTATCTAAAAAAAGTCATTACATATTTAGTTTTTGGGACTTGTCAATCAGTTTAGGGCTGCAATGATTAATTGATTTATATGAAGTGTCAACTATTTCCAGTACTTTGTTTAAATAGTTAAATGAGTTGTCTGAATATTTTCTAGCTTCTTTGCTCCATATAACAAAGAAATCATTTTAACAGAATCATTTTGTTTTTTGATCAAAACAAGACTTTTGAGAACATCACCATTTCAGGTTTTTGGAAACAGCGTTTAACATTGTTCAACATTTTTCAATTGACACATTTTTCCAAATTTATAGTGCAATTTACAGAAGTGCCTTGTGATTTGTCATAGTCTCCCAGCACAGACCGGTTAACATAACCAACCAGACAGTTAAAGGAGCCAAAAAGAGTTTCATAAGTCTAGTTTGTTTCTCGCTGATCACTTAATCTCAACAGTTATTGTGGTATTGTTGCTCATTAAGTCAAAAACCTCAGTTTCTGTTTCCATCATGCCGTTACTTTCCGTTTGGATCGTGACACAAACTGAACAAAAATGCATTAATGACAGTAAATGATGAAGTTGCATTTGCAAAAATGTAGCAGTTTGCCAGAAAACTCTGTTACTATTTGCCTGTGGGGCATTTCATTCAGTCAGTGACAGCCGTTCAAGTTCAGGTCATTCTGCGGGCAGAGCTTTGGCGTCGTGTGCCAGAACACATCCACTTTCAATCAAGTCATCATGGGCACATTGTGAGCCCTGTGTCTCTAATTTAACCCGTGTTTAATAACGCGACGGGTGGATGTGGGAACAGCTGGATGTGAGCAGCAGTCCATAAAGTGGCTTGTCCTGACTTTATTTTGTTTTGACAGGCTTTTCATGCACAAGCTGCCGGCGATCACATGTCAACATCTGTCTCTGCGTGCTTGTAACCTCCTGCCTGCCAAAACAAACAGAAGCAATGCCGCTAATACGCCATAAGACAAATAAAACATTTCTTTTACGTGAACATGCTCCCACAACTGTCTATGCAACAGAAGAACATCAATAAGTTAATCATCAGTTACTTCCCTAAAGTGGTAATTTAGAGTTTAAGTGTATTTGTATTAAGTACTGGTGTAATCATCATTTTTAGCTCAAGGGAGACACAGGAGCTGCTGGTCTACTGCTGCCGCATTTGGTAAGATATTGTCACTTGGGTAAAATAACATTGAGGTTTTTAAACATTAAAGTCACAAAATAATACATTTAAATTTACGTATGGAGGCCGCTGTCAATCAACAACTCGTTTGCTGTGATTTTAAATTCCTGATTTTGTCACTGGACATGGGTGTACCGTTTACAGTGTAACACAAACTTAGACTTTCTCCCTGATGTGGATATTAAAAATGATTTAAGCAAGCATTTATTTATAAAACTAGCCATAAAGTCTGTTTTTCTCCATGTCCTCAGCAGCAGCCATGTTCTAATTAACAGCGAGTGTCCGTGTTCCTGGCTGGTTCCCAGCGCCGCAGGCTCACACTTTGCAAAGTTTGCACTGACTGAACGTGTCAGTATCTCATATAAACACACTCCAAAAAAACCTGACCTATCCCTTCAAGGTATGATAATTACATAAATAAATTACCGCTGTGTTTCCGCATTCGTATGCACAAACAAATGTCTGCTATTGTGTCTCTCTGTGCTTTGTCATTTGATTTTTACATTTACAAAACAATATATCCGACATAATCTGTGTGCCTGAAACAGCACAAGTCCAGATTTGCATTTATTCTGAAGTAATTCCTCAGAGATGAGGTGATCATTATTAGCTAATTAAACGAGGCCTAAGTGAGAGACTGCCTGAGAGAGTGGCAAAGTAGATGAGTGGAAATTTGCATGTGTTGACTTGATCGTTTTCCGCTTCTTAAATATTTGGTGTCTTTGCTTCGCAGAACAAAGAATTCATGCAAACCCAGTAATTTTTGTTTGTGGACAAAACAGACATTTGAGAACATCTTTGGAGAGAAACACCGATCCGCACTGTATGGAACAAGCATCTAATCAATTACGGGAGGAAAATAATCAACAGATTTATTGATAAAGAAAATAATCTGTAGTTGTATCCCTAGTTCACATTAGGAACAGAAGAAAATGGCTGACGTTTATTTAGTTTGTCACACAGTCGCCGTCTGCTTCATATTATTGGTTTATCCTTGAGTAAAAATTGTGCAGTGATATCGCAGCGTTGACTGAAGGAAAAGGAGAATGTGTGGCCGCCGTTCACATGTTCACTCGCTTCTGCTGCAGCAGCTCAGCGTCAGTGTTAAACACAATCCCTGGCAATTACATGAAATCAGAGGGATTGTTCTTTGTCCCCAGCTTTGTGATCTGGACATTGTCCTCGTCTCTTCTTGGCTCTGGGCCAAATCAGGGTCTTACAAACACAACAGTTGTGGGGGGGGGAAGGGATTGTTAATATGGAAATGGCATTAATTACTGGACCTAAACAGCAGATGTGACCTTCAGCCTCCACTCGACATGAATACTCATCTCATGAAAAAAAAAACATCCAACACTGGCTCAAATATTAAATATTAAATAAAAATCATTTTTTCCAAGATTGTTTCTCATTAAGCCTCTGTTTTTTTCAGTTTCAGGCTTGCATTGGTTCACACCTTGATTCTCAGACTGAATTTTCCCAACCTTTGATGAATTATAGCATCATTTTATGCATGTTACTTGAAACATATTCCTGTGTATATGTTTCAAGTAACATGCATAAAATGATGCTATAATTCATGTAATTCAGGAAATTCAGCTTTTACTGTATCAAAATGATGCCAGGATTTACATACACTATGTACAGCAGCTATAAATTATTGCAATATTATGCACAAATTTGCTCCAATCATATATATATTTTTTTTTTGTGAATTGCATCATGAAAGATTGCAGAGAAGTCAACTTCTTGACCAATCAAGGAAAGTAACTGATAGATCAATCTGTTAAACATCACTAAAGGGTCACAATAAACACTTCAGCCACTTCTGAGAAAGAAGGGCTTCTCTGTTTACCTGCACTCGAGCAAGCGGTTTTGAAAAGTCTAGAGTTTAGTTACGTAACTAGCACATTTGCCGTGCAACGAACCCTCCCCCAACAGCTACTCCCGCTCATGGGCGTGAACCTTTAACCTGAAGAAGAAGAAGCAGCAGCAGCGCGGAGCAGTCAGTCAGCTGGTAGCTGGCCAATCACAAGAGACTCAGTGTTCTGGGGGGCGGGCATTAGCTCAGAAACAGAGTGCCTGTTCAGAGGCTGGCAGAGAGCAGCAATAATCTGGCTTAATCTGAAGAGACTATCAGATTTTTGACCATAAATATTATTAAATTTATCTAAGTAGACAACAATAATATGGATTTTTGGTTCAAAAAGACCATTCCATGTGACTTTAACTACAAAAGTGTGGGCTTTACTGTAATTTTTCAATCTCCATTCAGCTCCAGCGGTCTTCTCTAGATCTCCACGACTCAATGACTTGTCAGAAGTTTATCAGATTAACATAACATACTCATTATTGCTATGTTTTCTTTGTTTGTTCTTTTAGTGCCGGCCCCAAAGGAGACAACATCTATGAGTGGAGGTCGACCATCCTGGGACCACCGGGCTCCGTGTACGAGGGAGGCGTCTTCTTCCTGGACATCGCCTTCACGCCAGATTACCCCTTCAAACCCCCCAAGGTCAGGAGCAAGAAGACGTTACTAATGAATTATTTGTATGCTAGTTTGTAATCACAGACCACTTAATTAGGTACAGGACACCTAGTAAAGTGTCATTTGTGACATCTGGTCAAGGTTTGCGGCGTTGTCCTGTATTTGTGTTTCTTTCACAAAGAAATCTGGTCATTTTCCTGTGGCCTCTGACATCAACAAGGCATTTTCTCTCAGAGAACTGCTGTTCACTGGATATTTTCTCATTCTAAAGCTCAGTTTGAACTCCCGGGTGGCAGCCTTTTGCTGCTTTGCATCTTTTGCTCGCTAATATCTCCTTTGTGGGACTGATAAAGGATTATCTAACTTAACTTAACAAACAGCTGAACAGTATATTCTTAGTGACTGGAATGTTAAAAAAGCAACTAAACCCCTTACCCACTTCTTTTTTTAGGTATAAACCAGTGTATATGTGTATCTTGTAATGTTATTTGTTGATCTAAGTGCAAATGTAAAGAGTTTAGTGTTAAAGTATTGCTGCTGCATTCAAATTTTGCCATTGGATTTTCTAGTCCAAGCTCTTGTCGCCATTTTTTTGTCCAACCAGCAGGAGGCTCATTTGTCCTAGACTCCTCCCCCTTTTATAAACGTCGGAGCTGTCGCTTCATCGCCCACGTCTTGGTACCTTTCAAAATCTAGCATTGGTCAAAGTTGGTATATTTGGTATAGAACATTACTAAAATGTGAAATATTTTAAACAGTCAGTTAAACTGTTCACTTATGGCTCAGGATTTCTCTTGAGCTAACTGCCATTTTCATTCATAAAAGACTATTTGAACAACTCTACAATATACAGCCACACATTTTCTGTACGTTAGCAGTTGATATTGTGTGTTCTATTCAGAAGACTGTGCAGCCATGGTTGTCCTTGTGGACTGCCATTACCAGGAGCTACAGAGCAACATTAGCCTTCCTTTTGAGGTCACATTTCTCATCACCTGAAGAATTATGAGTCCAATATTTTTCTCTTTTAACTCTCTACTGTGAAAAATATGTGGCCCTTGGGCTTTTTTTTTCCACTGAAAATAAATACCATCTGCAGCCAAAACATGATTCCGATGGGATGAAGCTGAAAGAGCCAAGCTGCGGGTCAGAAAAACCAAAGACACTAAATGCACTGCAGAGTCGAAAGGAACGGAGTTTAAATGATTTCTATGAGGTTTTATTTTATGACAGAAACTATTGCTTCATTACACTTTTTTATGTCTGATATTGATTCAAGTATCACAACCTTGAGTTGATTCAATGTTAGTCCAACAAAGTCTTTTTACATCTGTCAAACCACTTGTTTGCAAAGACCTGGGTCGGGACCCACAGATGGGTCACAGGAGATAACTTTGGGTCCCCAAACAAATTTGCTGAATTTTCTTAACCTAAAGATAGATGTGTATATGTTTTAACTAACCTGGATTATTGATCTATAACCTGGTTATTAATTTATACTTAATGTACTAAACATCTCTTGGAAATGATGCATTTACCAATTGAAAATGATGTTAGCTGCTACAGATATGCTGGAAATTAGTTGCTAAGTTATACGCAGATTTCCTCGTCACGATTCTTATTGTGAATTGTGTTGTGATTTTTTTAAGAAGTGAGTCCTCATTTGGAAGGTTTGGGAAACAGTTTTAAAACGAATGATGTGACATTTACAAACTAGCCATAATAAGTTATTTTCAAAAACATAACGCTCAGACTCTGTAACCAAACTTCTGCTCCCATAACGTGTGATCACATTTTTACAGTACCTGCTTAGTGAAATATTCATGTGATTGCAAGATGATGGTGTAATAATTGGTAAAACTGATCTTTTTTATCTCAACTCTGATTTTTCTGGGGGGAAAATTGTATTTTCACCTAAATAATGTGAATAATTTGGGCCGTTGAATTCCTACAATATTAAAACAAATTCTGCTTCATTTTGTGTTTGGTTGCAACGATGAAATGTTTCCATCATCAAACATGATAGAAATTTTGTTTTTAGCAAATTTAATTAGGGCTGCAATGATTAATTAATTATTAAATTATTCTGCAACAAAAAAAAAAAATATATATATATATATATATTATTTGGCTTGACTGATTTTAATTAGTTTTTATTTTTCCAAATGTGAATGTCTTCTGTTTATTTGCTCCACATAACAAATAAATGATTCTAATCCACTAGTTTTGTTTTGTGGACAAAACAAGACATTTGAGACCATCATGATTATTTCCAGTTTTGGGAAATGTGGATCAATATTTTTCATCATTTTCTGATATTTTCTGGAGCAAACAACAAATTGAGCAATCGAGAACATAACTGACTGACTGATCGATTATGAAAATAACCATTAGTTGCAGCTCTAATCCAATCCATTAAGTTTGACGGCTATTTGATCAATGTGAATTTTATGCGCGTCGATGTGTAAAATAAGAATCTTTTGAAGGAAACCGTGACAGTGGGAGCGCAGAAACGGCATGATTGTTGCCTCGGGAGCTGCAGCGTTGTCGATCCAGCTGCTTTTTTCCCACTTGTCTTTGTTTTGCTCTCCGTGTCGTGAACTGGGTCGAGCAGCGGCGTGACCTGTTTGGTGCTCAGCTGGCGAAGGACTCCTTTTCTTGTTTTATTTGCCGTCTTGTCTGCAGACCACTCTGGTGATGTTGAGAGGATGTCATTATTGAACACACAGCACGTCAGGGCCAATCTCCCTTTTTTAGTTTGCACTGCACCCAATTACCCTTTCACTTGGCCTTCATTTTCTCTCTCTCTCTCTCTCTCTCTCTCTCTCTCTCTCTCTCTCTGTGTTATGCGTTGCCCGTTCTCCCTCCTCTCTCCCTCCTTCTCGCTCTTTGTGCTGTGTAACCACCAGCTCTGTGTTTGACAGCAGACTCAAACAAATCCACAGGCCCTGGCCCAGCTCTCTGTAGCCAGAGGGGCTTGAGTGTTTCCGCCCTCTTCAATTCCTCCTGCCCCTCTGACACACTGTGATCTGCAGCCAAACCAGCCACCACACCCCCCCCACACACACACACACACATGTTTGCGCTTCTATCAGAGTGAGGACCCTCATAGACATAATGCATTCCCTAGCCCCTTACCCTAACCTTAACCATCACAACTAGATGCCTAACCCGAACCCTAAAACCAAGTCTTAACCCCGGAAAAGCCATTTTAAGGGATGAAAAAAAGTGAGGACCGGCCAAAATGTCCTCACTTTGTAGGAATTATACGATTTTTGGTCCTCACTCTGCATCAAGTACAAGAACACACACACATGCACACACACACACACACACCTCTTTTCTCAGAGAAGCTTAGTCGCTGAAAGCACTTGGGAATTTTGGACCCAGAAACCAAGTCCCTTTTTAAATCTGCAAAATAAAAAAGGGAAACAAAAGCTCCCTCACTTGGTTTCACACATTCACCAGGTGGATGTTTTTCTGAAGCAGCACCAGCAAAGGAGAACTGCACCTACAGAGGGTGTTGAAGGGGTGAAAGCGCTGGTTATTTATAACTTCCTGACCATTTTCAGGGCGGGGTGAGCGGTGGGTGGGTAATTCTAGGGCTCATTAGAGATTTCCTCTGCAGGGTCAGGGTCCACGGGGCCAGATGATGTTTGGAGCAGCAGGGCAAACAGAGGGGTCAAGTGTCAAGACCCAGGATCAAGCTCAAATCCAGGCCAGGGCTGACTATATAAACACCTCATTGTTTTCATGTCCATTACTTGTTTGGGGGAAGTTGGTAAAAGAGCACAAATCCAGGTAAAATGTCACAGGTCACTTTTAAAAGCTGGGTGGTCAGGCACAGCTCTTCCCTATGAAAGGTCGAGGAATTAAAGTTAGGATCTGTAAATTGGCTCTTTTAAAATTTGTATTTTATGTGTTTAAATCGTCCTGTGTTGATACCCTCACAATATTTTAGGGGCCTGTGCACAGAATCAGAATACTTTTATTAACCTCTATGGGGAATTTGGGAAGGAAAAACTGTACAATTATGCAATATTAATTATTATTAGTTGTTGCATGTTAATTGTGCAATATGCAAGTTATACTGCATGAATTCAGGCCGATGTTTGAGCGATTTGATCGTGACCGACACATTTCCAGCGTCTGACCCAATTATGAACGTGAAGGACCAATGAACGGACGTGTAATGTAACATATCTGAAGAACAGATTGGCGTCCGTGATTCCATGAGACCCTGACAAGAGGTCTAGCATGTTAGAATTTTTTCTATTTTCCTGCCCAGTCTGACATCTCCTACGACATGCTCCTGGACATTGACCAATAGGAAAACGAACAGAGTGCTCCGACGTGGCTTAACGTGGGATGTTTCTGCTGCTGTTAGGTGGGATAGTGACCCTGAAAAATGTTTCACTCGAGCTTTGACAACAGTTCCTTTGCCTCTTTGACATCTCCTCAGGGGACTACCATGACAAAGTTAAAAAAAACAAAAATGCTGGCAACAAATCGAGTCATACTTGTAGTGTTGCCTATCCCCCAAAAAAGACACAGCAAGAATCCATGCTGACCATTGCGAAAATACTGTTTAGTACACTATTTGTTGTTCCCGACGTTCATAATCAGGTCTGACTGGACACTGGAAATGTGTTGGTCCCGCCAAATTGCTTTAAAATTGGCCTGAATTTATGTAGTCTGATCCCGGTATAATATTCACAATATTTTCAGAATATGTGTCTCAATGATGTACTGAAACCAGAGGGAGTTGTTGCCTAAATTGGTACATTTGAAATGTGTTATCACTTTGGATCACTCTCACTTTGGTGTTCTAAATCCTTCATTTTGATTTACCAACAAAAATCAAAACTCTCTATGGACTTTGGTGTGGAACATGAGTAGTGTATTCAGTTTGTTTAAAGTTCTGTTGGTCAGTCTGATTCAGTAAAGCCTCATATGAATTGCTTTTATACATGTGAATATGTGAATGATACAAAAAAGGATTAAATGCTGCTTGAAATCCATCAAATGACATCAAGTAAAAGCCAGGTAGTGTAATTCACAGAATGTAATAAAATACCCACCTTTTAGAGGCATATTTGGGTCAAATGGTGTTAAACGTCCCTCAGTGGAGCAATCAAGCACACCCATTGTCCTCATAGGGATGCGGATACATCAGTGTTAATGTGAATAAAGGAGAGACGGGAGGTGAAAAGCCCACTGCAGCTTTTAACTCTCCTCCATCTCTTGTCTATTATCACTCCCAGTTATAATAAGCCTGTGCAGAAAATTGTCTTACCTTTACAGCTCATCTCCTGAACTCATCCCTAGACGCAATTCATCCTGTCCATTGTCTTTATTTTTATCTCATCTATTGTAAACATGCTCTTATATATATATCCCTGTCTTTGTCTTGTCTTTTTCTGTGTTCGTACAAATGTAATTGACTCCTGTACCAGTTCTGACCATTATACTCAATAGTGCTAAAGTGTTGTCAGTTATGGAAGCTGCCTGGTGAAAGCCTTTTCATTATTATGTTAATCTGGTCATCCAATTGCCAAACAAAAAGGGAGGCTTTTATGGTTGAAAATGGCAATAGATGACCTGGAAATACATTTATTGAGGTCGACCCAATGAAACTGCCGTTAAAGACCATGTAAAACAGGGTTGTCGGACTCAAATGACCTCTGGGCCAACGAGCGTCTAGTCTGGTCAAGATGGGGCCTGGTCTAGAGAGCGGCGGGAAGTGGGGAAAGTGTAATATGAGCTTAAAATTATTATTATACATTATTATACATTATTTATTATTCCTTCATGAGACTGCAATTAAGATATGGATAATTATATTTCAAAGTTTGTTGTAAAAGTGCTTGTTTTCATATGGAGTGATGTGTACTTCATAATAAAAAACACAACAGTATGAGGCTAAATAAATATATTAATATCAAACAAAGACAAGAATAAATATAAAATTAAGTAAATAATGTTGTAGACAACTGTCACATAAACACCTCTCATGTGAAGTAATAAGAAAACATGACACTGATCCGGAATTAAAATGTATCACTAATTATCTACTTGATTATATCTACTTTATTATAGTCAGTTACTGTCGCTATTCATAATATATTAAAAAGATGTGTTTAACAATGATTGCATTTATAAAAAAAACAAACCTTTCTACTCCAATGCCTACCTTATTTGTGGTGCATCTAGAACCACAAGGTGGCAGCAGCAGCAGCGGCAGACTTCATGTGGGTTTGCAGAAGTGATTTAAAAAAACAAGGTTACCTAAATGCATCTTAAAGCTGCTTCTCTAAAGTTGTGTTTCCACCGAGTGGAACGGTTTGGTTTGGTACAGTACAGTATGTATTCTTTTTGGCGTTTCCATTAGGAATAGTCCCAAAATTACCGGGCCCCAACCGTTCCATTTTTAAATGCTCCATTAAGGTCAGGGAGGAGCTGGACTGACTCCACCCACGAGAGTCAGCTGATTGGGTGACAGTAAAAAGCGTCGCCCCCTTGCGACCAGAGTCTCCTCAACGGTC
Organism: Brachirus orientalis; assembly: GCA_016785285.1. NCBI lineage: Eukaryota > Metazoa > Chordata > Actinopteri > Pleuronectiformes > Soleidae > Brachirus > Brachirus orientalis. The sequence goes on along the minus strand of JAFBJR010000102.1, from coordinate 225,458 downwards.
ATAGTCTGTTCTCGTATAAAGTGTGACGTCAGAGTTGCTGAATGTCCTCCATTGTTGTCTGTTGTGTCACGTTTAATGTCGTTGTTCGTTGTCGTCGCACTGGTACGGTGTCACACTGCGCGGCCCACAACCCGCCTACCAAGAAAAGGTAATGTTCTTTACCAGTCCACACTGTACCAAACTGAACCATGCCCTGACGGAAACACGGCATATGCTCAACACGCTGTAGGTCCTGCAGAGGCGAAGAAATTTACTAGGGTCTTTGAATGCGTCGATGCATCTATCCCTTTTAATCTGTATTCAGGATACTTATTGTTTTAGCTCTAGCTTTTTCTGCACATCACTGAGTCAGATGGCTGAATCTAATCAGCAGCCATTTTGATTCTCAGTTTATGTCTAAAGAAAATAGATGGTTATAAACTTTCAGTTTATTTTGACAGTTTTAGATCAAGCATTCATCTTGGCGCCTCCAGCAGGTGTTTGGAGGCGGGGGTGGGGGTACAGATTGTGAATGAAAAACAGACATTATCTTCCTAATTATGAAATACTGCACCATAAAAGAAAGATAAAATATTTGCATAATGTTGCTTTAATTGACAAAACAAATCACCATCTGTTTGAGTAACGGGATACAAACAGTTCTGTCTGTAGCTGTTTTATTTAGAAAAGACAGAAGAGAAGTTGAACAATTGTGGGACAGGTATGTATTTAACACATTTATTATATTCATCTGGAGACGCCACTACTTAGACTTACTTAATTGTCGTTCATTATCCAACAGCTGTTATCATGACGCCTCCTTATGAGGGATGGGCTTTTCTAGTAAAAATGCTATTTGAATATTTGATGGTATTATTTGTTGAATATTTGAATATTTTCTAAACTCCAGTGCTTGAAAGCTGGTGAAATTAATGCAGGGTTCAAAGCATGTTGAGCAGTTAACAGGAGCAGCTAAGGAGATGCATTCACAGACCCCGGTAAATTTCATGACTTTTGTAGGATATACAGCGTGTTTGACTTTGATAAGCAGCTTCAAGAGGCGTTCAAAAAAGCCTTGCAAGTTTCATCACTTCTGCGAACACAGATGAAGTCCACTAACTCGGTGCTTGCTGCTGTTGCCACCTTGTGGTGAGAGATGCACCACAAATGAAGTAGTTACTGGGGTACGTAAGATTTGTTTTTATAAATGTAACCACTGAAAACCACTGTTTTGTTTCTTTGAAATATACTACAAATATTCACAGTAACTTAATGACCTTTTATAATCAAGCGGGTAATTAAATGATTGAGCACTCACGCTCATCCATACTTCTTATTCTGCGCTTTTGTTTCAACTGCACCAAACAAATGGACAAACAGTCTCTGGAATATTTTGAAAGTACACTGTGTCGCTTTAAACCAGTGGTTCTCCACCTTTTGGAGTCGTGACCCACAAGAACAATCGGCTCAACTTCCACTGCTTTTGGTCACAGTCCTGATCAACAGGATGAAATTGCTTGTTTTCTTTAAGGTTCATGTTGTTCAACATGAACCTGTTTTCTTGTTTTTATTTTTTTTGTAAACTAGTAAAACCCCAGCCGTACATGTTGCCTTGCATTTCTTATCCAAAGTCAAAGTTGACACTGTACACACTGGCACGTTCTCTTAACAAAGAACATTTAATTGTGTAATTTACTAACATGGTTGCTGCAGTAACCTGCAACCAGATCAAAGGTATTTGTCGCATTTCTACCAATATCTCTTGGACAGATTTGCAACTAACAGACAGGTGGATTCAGAGCTTCTTTTCACAACAGATTTTACCATTTACCATTTAAAAATGACACAGTAACATTAAAGGTCACATAGAATGATCTTTTTGAACCAAAAATAAAGATTACTCATGTCTACTTAGATAAATTAAATAATATTTATGGTCAAAAACCTCATAGTCTCTTCAGATTAAGACAGATTATTGCTGCTCTCTGCCAGCCTCTGAACAGGCACTCTGTTTCTGAGCTAATGCCCGCCCCCCAGAACACCGAGTCTCTTGTGATTGGCCAGCTACCAGCTGACTGACTGCTCCACGGTGCTTCTTCTTCTTCTTCTTCTTCTTCTTCAGGTTGAATGTTCACGCCCATGACTGAGTGTAGCTGTTGGGGGAGGGTTCGTTGCACGGCAAATGTGCTAGTTACGTAACTAAACTCTAGACTTTTCAAAACCGCTTGCTCGAGTGCAGGGTAAACAGAGAACAGCTCTTCTTTCTCAGAAGTGGCTGAAGTGTTTATTGTAACCCTTTAGTGATGTTTAGATACGGGAACACACCAAAAAACGTCAGAAATTTGATATTTCAGTGATTTTTCAGTCAACGTCCTGTTTAAAATACCATAAAACACAAGTAAATCATAGAACACAAGTAAAATAAATAAAATAAATACTAAGTAAAATACATAAAAGACTAAAAATAGCAGTTCTGCAAGTAGCCACCAGCTCATGCTGTGTCAAAGGCATATTCATATAGAAAATATGCAGCGCTTTTTCTGTCACACATGCTTTCACATGCTGCCATCACAACTGTTTGGAGCAACTTTGGGGTCAGGTGTCTTGCCCATGTGTAATTGTGGAGCCGTGAATCGAACCCTCAACCTTCCAGTTCATAGACAGCTAACTCTCCTGTTGTCTGCTGTTTCAGAGGTTTTAGGTTTATGGGGGTTTGTTTTTTATGCATTTCTCAGTGTCTTTGAATGTTCACTGTTATATATATATGTAAATGCGATAGATATATATATATATATATATCGCATTTCTTATTTAAAAAGAAAAAAGTCACCTGCCAAGTTTGAAGCTTGTCACGGAAGTATCTCAGATTTCCACCACCAGCGTCACAAAATCAAATCTGTGTGCTTTTACCCAAGCAAGGACAGTAAATGTATTTATTTTTCCCTGAGGTGCGTTTTATTCGTGTGTCTGCAGGTAACGTTTCGTACGAGGATCTATCACTGCAACATCAACAGTCAGGGCGTGATCTGCCTGGACATCCTGAAGGACAACTGGAGCCCCGCCCTCACCATCTCCAAGGTCCTGCTGTCCATCTGCTCCCTGCTCACAGACTGTAACCCAGGTAAGACCCACATCCAAGTGGTTCTCAAGGCCAAATGTCATGCCGACACGTGTTAAAATTAGGTTTGTGCACTTTGAAAAGATAAAATTAAATAAACCATGACCAGTTGAAACTAATTTTTTTTTCCCCAAGGCTGTGTAACGCTGACAGTTTAGGGCTCAAAGTTATAAATAATAAAACCACAATTTCTTTGCTGAGAAGAGCAAATGACCTACAGTGAGTGTTGAAGGAGAAACCAATATCATATAATTTGTCACTTAATATCTTCAGAAAAAAAAATTGCCAGACTGCGGCATCACCTTTCGCTCTCCCCAGGTTTGTCAGATGTCAGAAGTGTGGTCAGATGAATTTGAGGTATGAGGTTTCAGCCACTCACCTAAAGGTTCACTAAATAAAATCTGTGCCAGTATTATTATACTATACAGTATAAACAGATTTAAGGAAAATACAGATTGTGTTTTACAGCCTTTCTCGTTTCCTCCAACAGTAAATCCAAAATAAATGTCTTATCACTACAGATAACTCTTGCTTCGGTGTTTTGAAACCCTTGATTTGGATTAACCAAAGCAACACAAATGAGCTAGAAAGACACCAGACCAGACCTACCATGTCCTTGTGAGCACAGATTTTCTCTGTGGACTGGTGTGGAACATTAGTACTTTTTAAATGGTTAAAATTTGATTAATGCTGCATTTTCAGTGAGAAGCCGTTTCTAAAGCTGGTTCTCGACATAGACGGAGCGTTTTGCACAGTCAGAGCCTCGTGGAAACAATGTGAACTATCACTATAAACAGCACCGTCTTCCATCATGAAGCTCTGAGTTCAGTCCACAAAGAAGAAAACCCAACTTGCAGGGGAATCGTCGGGTCACTGATCCACCTTTTCAAACTGCAAAATGGCCATTTTGTGCCGAGCTATGTACTGTACTTGGAGTGATTTTATGTTCAATATAATATACGTGAGCGTAATGGAGGTCGGCCAAGTCCACAGCATTAACCTGCAGTCATTTTCCGCGCTGCATCGTCTCCGTCTCTCTTCGGTCTTTGCTGCTCCTGAGGGGGGATTCCTTTGTCTCTGATATGATAAACTGGTCATTGATTCAGCCGAGTTTGACAGCGTGTAATCAAGTCTGCTGAAGGTCACGGTAATAAAATGAAAATGAAAGCTACATCTCTCCCCGAGGGCAAAAACGCTTTAACGTGTGGAAGATGCAGGCGATCAGACTCGGTGAAATCTGGTCGATGGCTTTTTTTACAGTGGTGAGAGAATGGTGAGAAACCAGTTGTCGCTTTGAAGTTCATTCTAATGTTCAATACTTATACAAAACTGCTTTAATGTGGATTCAGAAGTGATAGTCGTGCAGGTAATAACTGTATAATTTAAGAAGACGGGAAGAGGAAAATACACTCTTGAGCAATTTGTTTTCGAATCAAAATCGCAATTTAAGTTTGTTTAAATGTATTGTTCTACACTGATTTAAAAAAAATTGCAATACATAGTGTATGTTGTAAACCTTTAACACCTTTAAGTTCTAATTATTGCATTAGAGCAGTGGTCAGCAACTGGTGGCCCGTGGCCCAAACCTGGCCCGCCAGCGTTAATGTCTGGCCCCATTTGGAAAATTCAAGTTACTTTTTTCAAACTAACATATCTCTTAAATTTGCCATTTCTGTACAAGCTTGAATAGTTTAAATTAGAACAAAAAAGTTACCAAATTAACTTGCCGACGTAAACATTTAGCTGGGATCTAATGTAGTGCTGCAACTAACAATTATTGCAATGGATTTGTTGAGTATTTTCTTGATGCATCCATCAATTATCTGGTCCACAGAATCAGGGCTGGGTGATTAATCGATTTTATCAATCAATCTATCTGCATTTGTCGTTTAGGAGGATTATTTTCATTCATTTCATTGGAAACAGTTTTCTCTTTACAATAATAGCTTTACAATAATTGGCTGAATTATTTGCTCACTAGATGGAGGAATTAAGTCAAATGAAACATGACAGCGACTATTATAAAACATAATTTTGGTTATTTATAGCAAAATTCAATCTCTTTTACTGCAATTAAAAAAGAGTGAAATAAATATTGAGTATGTAAATATACATATTAATTTACCACAGCTGCACGGTGCTGAAAAAAACATGACAAATAACCTCAAAAGTGCTTGAATTTGACCTTGGAAAATGTATAGGTCTACAAAGGCAGTGTCAGCCATCAAACTGAACGTGAAGCAGAGATTTTATTTTTAAGCCATATTGCACTAGCCCTACCATAAAATGTCAGAAATTGTTGAAAAATGCTGATGGGTGATTCCCAAACCTGGAAATGACGATGTACTCAAATGTCTTGTTTTGTCCACAAACCAAAAAATTAATCAACTTTAATGTCAGAAAAATTTTCTCATTTAAGAAGCTGAAAAATCAAAGACCTTGTTATAATTATATGGAAAAAAAAATAAATACTCAAACAAATTTCCGATTATCAAACGAGCTGAACATTTTTCAAATCCTTCCCACAATAAATAATAATCAAAGTGAAGCTACTCGTGTTCACACTGAGCTGTAAAAGTGTAAATCCTCCACTGTGATCACTGCACAGCCACTGGAATATAAAGCAGGGACAGACTCAAGCCTGCATTTCCTGTTTTGGTTGCGATGTCCATCTCACAGGTCAGAGTTCACCTTTGTTGAACTTTGACCTGGTGGGTGAAGAAGTAAAAAAAGGCCAATAATAAAATTAATAATCAAAATTATGTCAGGTCCATTTATAACTCAGTACATTTTTATAATGGAAATTAAATGTACAGATTTAATATCAGTGTGTTTATTTTCACCTCCATTAAAGGTGTAGTTCAGGGTTTTTTTGTTTTTTTTTTGACCTTCTGCACCAACACAAGACTGAACATTTTAGCCACTTGACAAAAGGCTCAGCCAATAAAATCTACATTAGTTAAAGTCTACGACATCTTACAATTATGTTTGCTGATTTATTTTAGCCCTTTCTGTCAGGGAACCAAAGTGTGTGTCACTTTGTTAAACCACTCACTCTCCTACACCAAAGTCCATAAAGAAAACTGGGGATTTTACATCACAGCCCACGGGAGTTGCCGAACCAATGTTGCCTCGGTCAGTAAGTCCACGCGTGTTATTTTGAAACTTTAGTGTTTGAAATTCATTGCTCGGGTTTATCTCAGTGACACAAACTTGCCACACGAGGCAGCAGTAGACCGGCAGCTCCTGTGTCGCCATGAGCTAAAATTGAAGATTTTCTCTATAGACTTTGGTGTAGGCGAGTAAGTAGTTTTACAAATGTAGGATTCCACAAGGAAAAAGTCTGCCTAATGGTGAGATAAAGTAACAAACAGACTTATAAGTCGTTGTGGACTTAATATGGTGTAGATTTTATCACCTGAGCCTTTTTATAAGTCACTAAAATCATTTTTATATCATTAATATTTTTATTATAATCTGAATATCAACCTAGTAATGTCAGAGGTTGTGTTTGATCCCATTTATGCTCAAAAGACAAAACTGAAATTAACTGACCTGACATCTGCTGTCATTATTCAGTAGTATGTCATACATATCTATATAAAAAATAAATATACTGTATATACAGTATATAAAATATAACAAAGTCTTAGGCCACCATCACCAGCTTTGTTGTTTTTATGTCTGTCAAATTCTATGATTATTGTCATGTGGATGTATATGTATATGTATAACCCTAGTTTTCACAGCAGATTTATTTATCGACATTGAACAGTAGAACAAACACGGGTTTTATAAGTAACATTCATGATGATTCAAGAGACAGAGTGATGCTTTTTGCTCAGGTGTAAGTGGAGGTCTCACTAAAGAAGACATCATAATCATAATAATTTTACTTAATTTTAATTTGATTGTCTCAAAATATTCTTTATCTTACCCCAGAATGATGCTTTTTTTGATTTTTATTTATATCAGTAGCCCGGGCCAGCTCTTTTGGACCACCATATTTTTACAGTACAGTGGCCCACAGTGGCCAATCTAAACATCTTTAGAGTTTTTATGCCAACTGAAGGCTACATAGATTCTCCAACACACACGGCTATTCAGCTGCAACATGTCACTTCACCAGTGCATGTTGGAAAATGTGTCAATTTAAAACCCAAGTTCCGATAAAGTGGAAAATTAAACCCATCATGTTGTATATTCTGCTGTGAGAACCGGATTTGTTCCTGTTTATTTTCAGCACTGAAAACACGTTTTGGTTTTTAAGTGCAAATCCAAATCGTTTTGCCAACAATTTTCTTTGGGCACCTTGTGACGTCCTGACAAATCAGAGAGAACGGAACGTGTGGAGGACGCTGTGCTGCTGCATTTGAAACGAGGTTTTCTGACTCAGCCTAACAACAGCTCATGCTTTCTTTCTCTCTTCCTCTCTTTCTTCTTCATCTCTCTCTTCGTGCGTTCCAGCCGACCCTCTGGTGGGAAGCATCGCCACACAGTACCTGACCAACAGAACAGAGCATGACAGAATAGCCAAACAATGGACGAAGAGATACGCCACATAGGCTCCCTGCTGTCAGCCCCGCCCCCTCTCTCGTTCCCTCCCTCCCTCACCCTTTGTTGTACCTCTCTCTACCTCTCTCTCACCCCTTTAGTCTGTCAAAGCACACTCACTCAGTGCAACAGTATCACCCTCCTCCTCCTCCTCCTCCTCCTCCTCCTCCTCTTCCTCCTCCTCCTCCTATCAAACATTTTATTTACCTTTTCTGTGTAAAAGAAAAAAAAAAAGAAAAAACAAAGAAAATCAAACGGCAACAAAAAACAAAAGTCCTCTTGTTCCTTGTTGACTTGAAAGCTTCTTTTTTATACAAAGAATAGTTTGGGATTTTTATTTTCCAATATCTTAATATTGGAAGTATTGTATTGGAGACAAAAAAAATAAAATCAACATAATATAATTAAAAGTCCTCTTGTTCCTTGTTGACTTGAAAGCTTCTTTTTTATACAAAGAATAGTTTGGGATTTTTATTTTCCAATATCTTAATATTGGAAGTATTGTATTGGAGACAAAAAAAAATAAAATCAACATAATATAATTATCACATGGATGGAAGAGGATTAGGGCCAAATGTTATTAAAAAAAGATAATAATTCAGAATTCTGAGGGGAAAAAAGGAAAAATTTCAGACATTTTGAGATCAAAGTCATATTTCTCACTCATATCAGAATTCAGATTTAAAACAACCAACATGAAGTTTTTTGACTTAAATCTCAGAAATTTTTTTTCCTCAAAATTCTGACAAATAAATTTGAAATTAAAGTCAGAACTTTTTTTCCCCTCAGAATTCTGACTTTTATTTAAAATTTTGTTTTCTAAAAAAAAACACTCAAATGTGGCCCTCGTCCTCTTCCGTACACATGCGATGTCCTTCAGCTCTACAGTAAGTATTGTCATTTTCTTAGCGGCACCTGGAACAAACATGCAGAATATACAGTAAATGCTTTTACTTTGTTTTTTTTTTGTTTTTTTTTTCTGTTTGTCATCGGTATGTGATCATGTGATCTGCATGGAACAGGAAGGTTATTTTGTTTTGGTTCGGGTTTTTTTTCTTTCGTTTGTTTGCTTTGCGTCGATGGATCCTTCATGCTTTTTAACTTCCTCTGATTTTGTTTGTTACTGTATGTATTTTTTCAAAGGCTTTTGAGGCAGACCACAGATGTATAGGGTCTGCCGGTGAAAGAGGCAGGACGTGTTTATTTACTGGCTATAGCGCCACCTCTGCGATTGCAGAGTGGTTTGTTGTGCACTTGTATTACTGAAGCACCCAATAAAACACACTGTGGTTGGCTCGTGAGTTAAAAAAACAAAACAAAAACACTTGTATGTCGTTGTTCTTTTATGTCTGTCTGTTTGTGTTATGTTCGTCCACGCTCGATTAGTTACACCTTTGTTTGCTTTAAAGCGACCTCCCATCGTCTGACCTCTCGGCTGATGCACGTGGCTTTAAAGCTTTACGGCCGGACACACCAGCTCATATTTACAGTTCCTCTTATCAAACACTGTATCTGGCGAATTACGACTCCCCCTCACTGCTCTATCTTGTAGCTTTATTACCTGTATCACTGAAGTGTGATGTTTTAATCACACTTAGCCGGCACAAAATTCGACAAACCCGTGATTGGATCTCAATAAATATTTGATGGAATCGACAAGCCGTTTTGTTCTGGAAACGATCTGGAGCTGCGGTGTCCTCGCAGCCGCGCCACACGTGTGACATTTACGCCATCAAGATAAGAAAGGTGAGCTTTAAAGCTGTAGTGTGTAAACAAATTCCACTAAAGTCAAATCATTATGAAATCAGTTCACTCACTGTTGATTAAGTTTATCAGCTCCACATGACTCACTCTGTGTTTCTCAGTATAGCAGTTGGTTTTTTTGTTTGTTTTTACGGGTTAGGGTTAAATACACAGCACACGTGTAGCAAGTCGCAGACTTTACAGCAGCAGAAGCGCCAAAGAAAAGTTTCTACTGCTAAAACATTCAGCGGGAGCTCACCGTCGTGTTTTATTCATAATTTTGCCTGGTTGAAAACATGCGCTCTGGCAGCAGAGCACAAAGCAAACCAAGTGCTCCCTAAACTACGGCAACACAACCAAGTCAGAATTGTGAGAGAGAAAAAGGGAATTTTCACTTTTAAAGTTTAATCTCACATTTCTGAAGTCACAAGTTAGTATTCAGAAAAGAAATGTCAGAATTGCAAGTTTTAAAAACATCTAAATTGTGCGAAAAATGTTACAAATCTGACAAAAAAAAGCTCAGAATTTGGAGTTTTTTCCACAGAATTCGGACTTAAATCTAAAAATTCTGAGAACTTCTTTTCTTTTCTCTTCTCAGAATTGTTCTCTGAGAAAAGCTTTAGAATTGGATTCTGCTGCTAAAAAGAAACCCTGATATTCGGCAGGAGCTCACGGTGGTTTTTCAATCTCACTCCCAATTTTGCCTGGATGTAAAAAGGTGCCCTGGCAACAGAACACAAAACAAACCAAGCGCTCCCTAAACTACAGCAACACAACCAAGTCAGAAGTCAGAAATATAAGAGAGAAAAGAATTCAGAATTTTCACTTCTAAAGTTAAATCTCACAGTTCTGAAGTCACAAAAGTCTGAATTGTGTGATTAAAAAAAAACTAAATTGTGCAAAGAATGTCACAATTCTGAGCAAAATGAGAGTTTTTTCACAGAAGTCTGACTTAAAATCTAAAAAAAAATAAACAGAAGCTCTCATGGTTGTATTTCAGTCACAGTCACAATTTTGCCTGGTTCGAGAAAAGGTGCACAAAACAAATCAAGTGCTTCTTAAATGACTGCAGCACAACACTGCTGCTGCTGCTGCTGCTGCTGCTGCTGCTCACGGCACCATGTGACTCCAAGTTTCCTGGATGAGTAACAACATAAAAGACTGAACCACTGGCACGAGGTAAGAGCTGTGTGTGTGTAACTATGATAATTTGAAAAAAGATGTTTGCTGCTTTATTTTACATTTAAATTGTATTTTTTTTTTGTCTGGAAAACTAAACTTTGTGAAGCACTTTACAATCCTGCACCAATATCCACATAGAAAATTAGCTCACCGACTCAGGAGCTGTTGGTCCACTGCTGCCTCGTGTGGTAAGTCTGCGTCACTGAGGTTAAATCTGAAGGATTTTGAAAATACTTCATACTTACTGATGGAGACTCAGAAAATAAGGAGATGTCTGTTTGTAATTCACAACCATCTCTCCCGATTTACAGTTTATTTATGTGTATCTACGTGTGTGTATGTTTTTGTGTGTATTTGTGTGCACTGCAGCAAAATTTGTTCAAAAAACAAAATTTTAGCATAATATAGAGACTCATTTACAGCATTTTCAATTGGTGGACAAATAATTTGTATGCCAAAGAGATGTTGGGTACATACATTTATTGCATGTTATTTTAAATATATACAGTACATTTAAATCTTGATTTGATGATTGGACCCCCAAAAAAATATCCCATAATCCATGTGTGGGTCCCGACCCACTGTTTGGGAACCACTGGTATGGATAGTAGATGTAATTGCTATAAAACACATTAGAAAGCTTTTTTTTTTTTGAAAAAAAGAAAATTGGCATTAAATGACTTTGCTTTATAAATTGACGTTTTAAAGGGATAATTGGGGTTTTTTTTATAGGGGATGTATGAGATGCTGATGCAGAGTTTGTGTGTTATGAAAAGTACACATTTGAATGATGTCACCTGTGGAAAACCTGTGAAGTGACCTGTATTGTTCATGAGGACGACCTTGATTATTGTAACTTCATAGTTGCACATAAGAAAATCCTCCACCCTCCATCAATCCGGACTCTAAAAAATGGTTGAAAAGGCTTTTGTATCTCTATGTTTGAATGTGCAAAAGTTCATCCATCACCTGTTTAAAGCCAGTCCTGCCTTACTTAGAAAAAAACTCTATCCCTTTAAGGTCCACTCTGATTGGCCACTGGTGGTGCATAAGTAATGAGATGACCATTAATCTTCTAGACACCTTGTGGGAGGCTGGCCAACGTGGCTGGAGTGGCTGCTGCTGCAGTGATGGACGCTGAAACAATAGCTGTTCAGGAAACCTGGTGGAGATCAGATGGTGGGACCTGGTGTGTGATGTGCTGCAGTTACAGAGTTGCTCTCACTAAATTAGCCTCTGCAGCTGGATCTTAAAAGTGCTGTATATCAAGCTGTTCAGTCATAAGGTGTCTGGCCTTTGTGCAGGAGATTAGTGGGATGTAGATACAGTAATTAAATGCCACTGTGAATAATGGCGTCGTGGGGTTTGAATCGGTGTGAGCATTTTTACAGCATCAGTGAAGCTCCAGAACTCGGCACAGCAGAAGTATATGCAATTAATACGACGACGTTCTTCAGAAATGGATGAGAACCATAAAATACTTTCAGAGCTGCTCTTAAATGTGGGTATTTTGCTGAAAATGTCCAGACGGACTTGTAATATATGTAAATATTGCACTGGACGTTTCCACAACTTGTCATGCAAGCTCCCTAATCAGTCAAATTTCTGGATGTAGAACATTGTCTTGATGTAAACTGTTTTCAGAGCGGCACTGGGCAACAGATGAACTTCACACTCCAGCTCCCAGATCGGTCTACTTTCTGGATTTCAGACATTCTACTGCATTTGTGAAAGTGTCTGATACCATATTCAAAACATGTTCCTGACTTTTTATTTAGTTTATGTCAGAAAATACAGTAACTCTATGTTGAAAATGACGGGCCACCATACCATAAAATGCAAACCTGCACTGAAGTCTGGATCTTTTCCTGATATTGACCATATTAAGGTAAATATCAGCAAAACTTCATAAGAACTTATCATCCCAGATCAGTCAAATTTCTTTCGATCATTGTCTTGAAACAATTTTAATTTGTGTTGAAAAACACCTTTAACCCTTGAAAATGACTCCATTAAATTAAAATGAGGATACTTCCTGCAATGGTCCAGAGGTACTGCACATGTAAGAAAGCAATTGTACACAAAAGTTGCACTGGACCTTTCCAGAACGTTTACTGTTAGCTCATATTTCTGCATTTCGAACAGACACTTTCCAGAATTTATGGCTTAATGGCGGATTGATGATGGATTTATGATGCAAAATGACTTGTCATGTCTTTAAAACTGCTTTGAGACCGGCACTGAAATCCAAATAGTTTCCCAAAATTGCCCAGTGGCTCTGTGCTATATATGAGAATGCTGATCTCCTACATTCCTCCATTTTTCAGATATTTTCTTGAGTTTGTGTCAGAAAAACAGCTTCAGCCCTGAGAAATGGCAGAGGGTTGTACCTTAAATTGCGTTCAGAGCTGCACTGACATCTGGATATTCTCCTGAAATTGACCAGGGATATGATAGAGTAGAAGTGGAGCTAGACTTCTCCAGAACTTCTCTTTACAGCTCCATGATCAGTCAAATTCCTGGATTTTGGACATCCTCCTGGTATTGTCAAATCATCTGATCCAGAACAGCTGGGTACTGTACCCTAAAATGCTTTCAGATGGCACTAAAATCCTGATATTTTGCTGAAACTGCTATTATGTATACATCAGATTCATGGACTATTGCTTTCACTTTTTGGGGTAGAGCAAAATGGTCGTACTAGTTTGATATAGGGCCCCCCTCAAACCCTTTTGCATGGGGCCCATAAACTCCAGTGAAACACCTCTGCTTGAAAATGGTTCCTCTATAAACATAAGAATCTCAATAAAATATTCATATTTAAAAGGAGGTTTGTATTAAGCACATGTTGCTGTCAAAATATTGACACAGCGGTGTTCACAGTCTTATGAGATTACCCTATAAACCTTTACAACTCATGCATCCACCAGTAGGTCACAGCGCATAATGTTCTTCATGCCTCATTTAACTGCCGCAAGGCGTTATTTCCACTTTACAGGTCCCTTAATATGTAATTTATTAGATGCCGCGCAGATTAGCCAGTTTTTGAAATATTGTTTGTCCATGATGGATGCAAAGAGCGACGCCCTTTTAATACCAATACACCATCTCTCCATTTAAACCTTGTGCAAGTGTGAAAATGTGAACTCAAGCTGCTACAGTTAACATTTATATTTAGGTCTGTGGTGACAATACAATAATGCCATGTTAGTCATGAGTAATTCCTATGTCTAACCACAGACATGTGGTCACTTTATGCAGGTTTTCAATTTCAATTGATGGCCACTGATACAGCAGCTGAGTCATAGCTGAAGTAGTTGTATTAAAATGAAGTGATATTTCAGGTTTGTATTTGGTGTAGTGACTCATAGTCAAAAGCTTGACTCTGCCGGCTGGTTTCAGGCTGCTCAACTGAAATTTGTGAACCGCTCACCCTTCTGCACCAAATTCCATGGAGAAAATCAGCCATTTTTCCACCACGGCACACAGGAGTTGTTGATCCACTGTTGCCTCCATTAGTGAGTTCAAATAAGATTCTTGCGACTCTGGAGTTTGAAATCCTTTGTTTGGATTTACCTAAGTGACATAAAAATATATAATAAGTCAGCAGAAGACCAACAGCTCCTGTGACTCCATGTGCTAAAAATGCATTTTTATTTTTCTATGGAGTTTGGTGCAGGAGAGTAAGTTGTTTAAAGCTGCTTGGAAAAATAAATAGTGGTAGACACACGGTTTAGAAATCCTGTGTTTAAGCAGCCGTAGCTTTAATTAGGTGAGTGTTTTGTTATGTGGTTAAAATCAGTTTTATCCCATGTTGGTGGGAGCGAGTGTCCAGCTACCAGACAGTTGCCACGAAGTCAGTGTCGATTATGTGTCAGTGCCTCATATGAAGATGCTGAAAGTAAATGTAAACGGACAAATTCTGCTTATAAAATACACAGCTAAGTTCCACCAATTTGACTTTTTTTGATACAACATCCATATGTCTTTGTCAAAACAGCTATTTTAGTTTCAGTTATTTATCATTTTTGCCTCGTGGAGCACCTGAAAAAAGCCGAACTACCCCTTTAAAAAATTACACATAAGATCCTTAATTCTTGTATAATCTGTTGTATATCACATTTGTTGAAATAAATGAATAAACAGAGAAGTGTAAGAAGGGGAAATCCAATTTTTTTATCGCGATATACGTGTTTAAAAAAATCGCTGACATTAACCTCGCTCATATCGCTGAGCTCTAGTTTCCAGAGGAGCACCGGTGCTGTTGAGCTCACTGCAGCCGCGGGAGGATACTTCCGTTCCGCAGAGGGCGACAGGCAGCAGCAGCAGGCAGCCGAGACTGTGGCGGAGGTCCAGACACAATAGACGGGGGTAAGTTTTTTTTTTTCAAAGCGAGCAGAAACGTGCAGGTTCGAGCCGATGATTCGCGGCGTAGTGTCGGCACAAGGGTCGGTTCGGAGCCCGTGTGTGTTTTCGGCGGAGGTGGACGCTCGGTTTGTCGCTTCTCAAGGCGCAGAAAAGACGGAAAAAAAAAACAACAAACAGGAGCGTGTGCGGAGCTGGAGGAGCAGCGGAGTGTTTCCTGGACGATGTGTGACGGCGGTTTTTAAACGCACCTTTGCCGAGTTTGGCCTTCATTTACGCCGCGGATGGTTCGGTTTGTTGTTAATTACGCAGTGTGAGAAAACAACAGCGGTTTAGATGTAACTGGTGTCATCAGTGAAGTGGCTGGGCCTCAGTGTAGGGGGGTGAGGCGGGGGGGGGAGCAGTGGTGGCGGTGGTGAACAGGCAGCACCAGCTTTGTGTGTTGGGAGGTTACACCGCTGCCGAGTTTGGCCTTCATTTACGCCGCGGATGGTTCGGTTTGTTGTTAATTACGCAGTGTGAGAAAACAACAGCGGTTTAGATGTAACTGGTGTCATCAGTGAAGTGGCTGGGCCTCAGTGTAGGGGGGTGAGGCGGGGGGGGGGAGCAGTGGTGGCGGTGAACAGGCAGCACCAGCTTTGTGTGTTGGGAGGTTACACCGCCATGATGAGGCTAACTGTTACTAACCTCGCTCCTCTATTAACACGACGTTAAAAACTCACGCCAGACCCTGTTGTGTAGGTCAAACTGTGCTCCCAGTTAGCTCGTCGGCTAATGGCGTCTCGTTTACCGTCGCGGAACGTCTTCCAATTTTAACACGCAGCCTTGTTGGCGCCCTCATCCGTTGTAGAGTGGCTACTACATGCTAGCCTATACGTAGGTACCTTAGTGAATCCATTTAAATAATAATAACGTGGTTTCAGAAATACTGCCGGGCAGAATGTCTAAAATTGTTATGGTGACGTTTGATTAATTAAAACACAAAGTCTCTGCTGGATTTGTTAGCACCCTCATCTGTCACAGAGTGTAAACTACTTGCTAGCGTACACCTATATGTAGGTGAAGCTATTTAAATAATAACTTGCTTTCTACTAACACATTTGCTGGGTAATATTGTTGTGAAAAATCTTTTGAGAAATGATGAAGTGTCTGTAATTGTTTTTGCATTGAATATCAGAAAATTAAAGATGCATTTTTGAGTCGAATCATCAGTGTGTAAACTACATGCTAGCATGTAAGTAGGTACAGTAGTGTTGGTTTCTACTAAAATAACTGCTAGGCATTATGGTTAAAATTGTCTTCATGATAATTCTTAAAAATAATCAAGTACCGATAAATATTGTGTTAAATGTCAGATAGAGATGGATTTTTGCTCTCAAGTAAAATTGGTACAAATTTTACTCGACGACTTTTATGGACACAGAACAACAAACTGTTACAGGGTATAACTTTATATGTTGGTCTTTATTTTATACGTGAAACGGTCAACTATTCTCTTAGCTAGCTCACTGGCTAACGGCATTTCGTTTACCGCCGCCGAAAAGTCTGCTAATTTCACTGAGCTTTGTTAGCGCCTCAGTTGTGGATTAGCATAAAGAAAGACGTTTCTATTAGAGCTGTTGTGTGAGTATATCACAGTATATGATACAAATACAGTATTTTTCATTATTTGGGCTAATTAAGTTAATATTAAGTTAATATCGTATCGTGGTGTCTCGGAATATCCCCACCCCTATGCTTTGGGTTCCCTCCTGTCGTAGACTCTTTTTTCGTACAGATATTGCAATTTATTAATTTTATTAAGTCAAATTTGCGTTGAAGTCACTGTCTAATGGATTTAAACATGAAGCAATACCACATGACACCATCAAAATATTAACTACTCTGCTCTAATGCAAGAATAACACAGTTAAAGATGTATGAATTGTTCTCATCATGTATGGGTTACAATTTATGAATTGGCTTAAAACAGCAATCAAAAGAATAGAACAATTCAATTGCAGGCCTATTGTTGGTGATAATACACAGTGTTTATTTTGATTTAGTTTTATTTATATCATAGTCATCTGAGTCATATTTTGTTACTTGCTAGTTTCAATTTGTGAAATATTACATTATTCAACATGTCACTTGGTATTTGCTATTTAAAATCCAAAATTGGACAATTTGCTTCCAAAAGTCTCCTTGTGTTTGTTGTGGCTCTTTCCTTGAATTTGGCTCTGCGTGGTTTACAAAGGGTTTTGTTTTCTGCAACTTTGTATATGAAAATTCGACCGTATGTTGTTTCCTCTCTTCTCTTCCTAACACCGCCATTTCTGCCACCAGGTAGATCAAACGAGCCTTCGTACCTCGCAAACTGATTAGTTCTGTTCGGATCTTTCCGCAATTTGCCCCTCCTGAACATGTTGGTCTAGTTTTCACTCACTGCTGAAAGTGTCAGTAGATTTTGTCTGGAAGTTAACACTGAATACATAGCAGCTATTTTGGGACAAATTAACTTCTGCTGTTTTCCACGTTCTCCTCTGCCCCAGGTTCCGGCTCTTCATCAATCCAAACCGGTATGTCGGATGAGGATTCCCGTGCCAGTACCAGCTCTTCCTCATCACCACCTTCATCCAGCCAAACCAGACAGAGGGACGCACCTTGCAAGAAGAAACGGGAAAGCAAAGTCAGCATGAGCAAGACCTCCAAGCTGCTTTCCACCAGCGCCAAAAGGTGACAAATGAAGGAACCTCAGCGTTTACTGCTATGAATTCATAATAATTATGAAATTATGTTGATGTTTTTTCTCAGGAATTTTAGATTCTGGATTCGACTGATGTGGGATTTTCTACTGCCAATACTTGATACTGTTTTTTTTGCTGCTTGCCGTCTGATAAAATAAAAGGGTCATAATGACAAATAAAAGGGTCATAATAAAATAAAAGTTTAGCTTAACTTTAGTAAGCAGTTGAAGGTTTGTCTCTCCTATCTTCATTTTATGTCTGCTCTGAAGTGCAATTATATGCAATATTTCAATGAAAATAATGTACAGAATAAACTGTAAATACATGAAACAGGTCATCAAAAAACAAAAAAAATATTTTAAACTTTAAAAAAAGAAAAGTTTTAGACGAAACGTTTAAAAAAACAAACAAACATAATTTGTAATAATTTTCTGATTAATAAATAATATATGGACCAGTGTTAATTATCAGAAAATGGTTAATATCGGCCTAATTAATCAGCCCAACTGAATTATTAATTAATTATGAATTACTAATTATTTTGGTGGGAAATCTTTTATATCATCCCATGCCCACCCACTCCAACAACTGCAGAAATTGCAATCATCACAAATAATGAATCTGAAGAAGAGACACACAGATTATATCTGACAGGAACTTAATTAGTGTCATTATAAAAGGTTTTCATTCATGGAGGGAAACTCTGTAAAAACCTGCTCTGACTGATTGTGTTTCCTCTCTGTGTGCAGGATTCAGAAAGAGCTGGCTGACATCACACTGGACCCTCCACCAAACTGCAGGTCAGCTTCACTCTTACGCCTCGTCCACACTGAAACGGGTTAAGGTTAAAGGTCACATAGAATGGTCTTTTTGAACCAAAAATAAAGAGTACTGGTGTCTACTTTGATAAATGAAATAATATTTATGGTCAAAAACCTCATAGTCTCTTTAGGTCAAGCCAGTTTATTGCTGCTCTCTGCCAGCCTCTGAACAGACACTCTAATGCCCGCCCCCCAGAACACTGACTCTCTAGTGTGATTGGCCAGCTACCAAGTGCATTCCCACTCGCTTGTGATTGGCCAGCTACCAGCTGACTGACTGCTCCGCGCTGCTGCTGCTTCTTCTTCTTCTTCAGGTTGAATTTTCACGCCCATGACCGGGAGTAGCTGTAGGGGGGAGAGTTCGTTGCACGGCAAATGTGCTAGTTACGTAACTAAACTCGACTTTTCAAAGCCGCTTGCTCGAGCGCAGGTAAACAGAGAAGCCCTTCTTTCTCGGAAGTGGCTGAAGTGTTTATTTTGACCCTTTAGTGATGTTTAGATACGAGAAAGACACGGGGACACACCAGAAAAACAGCTGACATTTGATTGAATGTCATCTTTAATATGGATACTTTTTTTGTCGGAGTGGCTTTCCGTCCACACAAAAATGTCATTTTAGGGGACGCCTGAAAACGCCTCCCAGAGTGGGAAAAATCTCAAAACGCCAGCCTCGCGTTTCCGTGTAGACTACACTACTTTATAAATACGATGACGTCATAGTCCCACCTCTGTCTTGTGCTGGAATCACTGTACCTGTCTTCTTCGCTGTTGTCTCCATCATTATCTTGTGTTTGGAGATTGTTTAACAATGTTTCCATCTAATAAAAGTAAAGTCAGCCTGAAAAGACGTTATATATCATTAGAACACGTCCTGTCCTCGGAGACTTCGCACACAGGGTCGATAAAAGTTGTTGACGAAACTGAATCGTGAAATTGGGGGAGGAGAAAATAAAACATTGTTTCACACAGCATTGCCTGTCTGTATGTGTTTCCAACTCTCCGCCCACAGTCAACACAGTTTAGATTTAGTAGAATTGGACATTTCCTTCTCTGAAAGTATTTAGGGTTGATTTGTCGCTAGTGGCATTTTTTAGAGGAAAAAAAAAGTGGCCCAGGGTCTGTGAAGTCGCTAAATATCCACACGGCAACGGCACAAAACTTAAACGTATACAAACAAAGCTGATGTTCGGTCTGTTAGTTTTAGAATAACTGTTATTTTCTTTCCCCCCTACCTCGGTTCATTCTGTCTCAGTTTCTGTTATATCGGTTATGTTTATCACGTCGTCTTCTCCGTGTTTATGTGCAGCGTTACAGCGCCACGTACAGGCCTGGCATATGTACTGCAGCGTTTTGAGTTGTTTCTGGCGGCACACTTTTCAGAAACAGCAAAGAAAAAGATTGTTTTCGTTTGGTGCCGTTTCCTTGTGTATGGGGTACCGTCACGCCAAAATCCCATCTGACACCAGCTCTCATGTGGTTTTTTTTCTCCGATTAATCTGTTTATTATTTTATCGGCTAATCTATTGGTTGTTTGGTCCATAAAATGTCAGAAAATCAACATTGTGTGAACTCAAGAGACTGTTGTGATTATAATGACTGTCTTCAAAACTGGAAGGTCCAGACTGGAGCTGCCGTTACAGCAGACCCCCCCCCCGCAGCAGCCCGAGGCAAATCACTGAAGCGCTCAGTGCCTCGGCTCTGCAGTTCTGCAGCTGAGTCTGACCTTTGACCCCTCTCCTCTCTGCAGTCAGACTTCAGCAGATCAAACCACCTCAGGCCTCAGACATCTTAAAAGATGCCATGTAGATATTTGCTGCTCAAAGGAAAACAAAGAATTCTGTGTTTATTCACAGCCCCAGCCCCTAAAGGTATATTTCAGGTTTTTTAAGTGTGGTTCTAAAGACACAAGGTCAGTGTCTCAAACAAAAATGACTGCTCTTTGTAAGTCTGTGATAGCTAGTACGTTTGGATTTTGTAGGACAGGAGAAAACAAATTTAGGCCACTTTGACCTGAAAAAAAAATCCACACCTTCTTAAGCCTACGATATACTAACAATATGGTTTTTAAACCACTCACTCTCCCACGTTACATTCTAATGGTAGCTGTAAAGTGGGCCAGTGTGTCAGTTACCTCATATGCCCACACTTAAAAAAAACCCTGGATTTTCCCTTTTAAAGTCATTTATTCTCCTCTGAGTTTCGGTCCTCACTGCTGCCTCTGTCCCTCAGACCTTTTCCTCATTGTGTAAAAACAACAGCTCCTCACACTGATTCTGGGTGGCAGAAATAGCAGCAGGGAGGAGATGTTGAATTTGGTTTTGTTCTCTCTACCCAGTGCCCCACAGGCAACCAGCCTTTATTTGAAACTTGGTCTTTTTATAAGATCAAGCTGTTAGTTCGCTGTGGGGAAACACCTGGCATGAACAAATGCTTTGGTTTACCATGCTGCACAAAAAGTTCCTGAAATGTGTGTTTCACTAGTTACTTTAAGGCATGTTTTTTTGGGGGGGGATATTTTCAGTGTTCTTTTCATTTTTCTCAGAGGTTGCACAAGGCAGGAAATAAAAAGTGAATTGTGTCCCTCTGTGTAGACCTATTATTAGTTTACTTAAATGCCCTTCTTATTTGGAAAATGATATTATTCTTGGTCATATTAATGGCTTACATCATGGATTAAGGTAACCACAACCACCTAGAGAGGCAAACACCAATGAAGCAGAGAGAAGTTTGCAAGTCACGGAAAAATGGCTGAGAAGGTGCTGCCAGTATTCATAGTTCAGCTACAGACAGTGAGACAGTGTTCCTGTGGTTGCATGTTGTTAAATCTACTTACTTCAGGTATGGATGACTGCAGTTGGAAGTTATCAATTCCTGGAGAAAACACCAGATTACTTGAGATTGTTCAGTTTTTTTGAAGGGTGATTACATTCCTTGGCCCCGGGAACCCGCCTGAAACACAAGCAAACACAGATTTTAACCACTTAACAAAATCTCACTTAATTGGTTAATATCTCATTATTATGTTTTTGCAACTTTATCTTGCTGTTACACAGCCTTTTCCACCTGGAAATTTAAGTTTTTAAACCGCATACTCTCCCACAACCATATTCCATAGAGATTATAGGCATTTTTAGCTCACAAGGACACAAGCACTTACTGATGGATGCAGCAGTGGATCAACAAGTCCTCTGTGCTGTGATGTAAAATCAATAAATTTGTCTATGGGCTTTGGTGCAGGGAGTGAGGGGTTTAAAAACTGACAGTTTCCTGTCAGAAATCGCTGTCCAATGATGAGATAAACATTCTGAAGTTATTGTTTGTGTCTTTGGCTGTGTCAATAACTTATACAGCCAATGTAATGCTGCCTTCGTTCCATTTATATTGGAAATGGGAGTAACGTTTCCCCCCCGGTGATCACAATCAAGTTAAGAATTTGAGCAAAACTCTATTAAAGTATCTTAGCTTCATAAGCGTGTCTCTTTGCCATTTTCAGGGTTGTTAAGACAGCAATGTTCTGCATAAAGCACATACCTGTTCTTTTATACACAATCCACGCCCACACGTACCGGTACCCCTTTAACGCTCCCATGTTCTCAATCACGTCTGCCGCCTCATGGTTCTCAAATACATCCGCACACAGAAAGGGCGCACTGGACGAAAGGGCGCGCCGCACATTTTGAAGAAAATCTAAGACGTTTATATGCGCCTTATGGTCGTGAAAATACGGTAAATGGTACTATGCAAAAAGGATTTACTGTGCAAATTAAGTGTTATTAAAGGTAAAAGTAGCAGTGTTTGTATGAAGGTGGTAATGTTGGAATCCAATGTCAGGGTTAGTAAGGCTGCTTCAAATTGGAAATCCTAGTTCCTCACACAGGAAAGCTCTCTGAACTCTGAAATTCTGATTTCCAATTGTAAGTGGAATGCACTATATCCCCTTTTACAAGCTATCAACAGCATGTTATATTTTAATGTATAGCTACTACCAAACACAAAGCTTTGAATCTTGAAAATGGATCAATTCAGACGTTCAGATTGTTCCCCAAACTATTTAGGAAAAAAGTAAATATCAGCATTTGAGACATTTATCCCTTGGGATATCAAAATTAATTGGTCCTGTTTCTCTTTCCTATACCATTTTAATGCCTCCTCATGGATGCAACCCAAAGTTCATATCTTTGAATTAGCCCAAACTAAATGATCTGGATTGATTGAGACTCTACCAAAAGTCCATGTTAGCGGTGATCAAAAACACGCAGCAGCACGCTGCAACATTGATTTACCCCCTTGAGTTCAGGATCAATACTATCATATCTTGTACTCATGAGGCCCCAAGGGGTTCAGGACTACCGTACATGTTCTGCACATGAGAGGGGCGAAGGCTGCTCTGCTTTGAGGGAAAAATCGATACAGATTACAGATCATGACACATAGACACATCACTGGGGATTTGCTTTGAACTGAAGCATCATCTGAATTATACACAAGGGAAAACAAACGTCTACAACTCCATGTTTAAATTTTATGTCTGCAAAAGTTGCTCAAATCAAATATTGACTTGTGTTTTCTCCTGGCTGTCTTTTTTTAAGCATAGCTAAGTAATTTAAGTGATAGTTGTGGTTTTCTGATGCATAATTTGCAGTAAAATTAGCGTAAACCTATTACTTACTTTATTAAATTCTACACCTGCTTAAGTCTATGATGTCTTAAGAATATATTTGTTCTTTTATCTCATTATTAGTCACCCCTTTTCTGTCTAGAAATTGAAGTTTGTATATTATAAGTGTAAACTCACCTGCACCAAAGTCCATAGAGAAAATCAGTGATTTTAGCTCATGGGACACGGGAGCTGCTGGTCTACTAAGTTTGTGTCAGTTAATTTGTGTCAGATAATTCTAAATGAAGGATTTAGATTTAGATTTATCAACAAAGTCACAAGATAACTCATCTGAACTTACTGATGGAGGCAGCAGTGGATCAACAACTCGTGTGCTGTGATGTAAAATCCCTGATTTTCTCCATGGACTTTGGTGCATAGAATGAGCACTTTACTCACTG
Source organism: Brachirus orientalis (assembly GCA_016785285.1). Classification (NCBI taxonomy): domain Eukaryota; kingdom Metazoa; phylum Chordata; class Actinopteri; order Pleuronectiformes; family Soleidae; genus Brachirus; species Brachirus orientalis. Next base: position 201,912 of record JAFBJR010000102.1, on the reverse strand, counting down.
AAACAAACTCAATTTTCCACTCAAAATATGTCATGTAGCAATGAGATAAAGTGACCAAACAATTCCTAAGATGTCATAGAATAAGATCTCATTCATTTATAGATTTTAAGTTGATAAAATTTGCTTTACCTTATGTGACCACTGGCAGAACTATCCCTCTCATGTGTTAAATATTATACACTTAATTGTAGCAAACCAGCAGATTAATATGTAATTGGAATTAATAATATGTTGATGGCTTTATCTATCCAAAGGGGTCAAAGGTCAACTACACCATGACATCATACTTTTGTGATGATATTTATCTCCATAAATCTGGAACAGGAGGAGAGGTTGTGATTTTCTTAAGAGTTGACGGTCGCGCTGCCAAATAAAGTTTGGATTTTGGTGGAATTTCCCTTAAGTGACACACAACAAAACCGATGACAAATACAATTTATTTTAGGCCTTTTAATTTTAACTCTGAATACTGAATAAAGAAAGTGCAACACCCACACAGACATGTGCTTACAAGGCCAGTAAGTACATGTCTGTGTGAAGCAATACTTCAGTAAAAGTGTGAATCACAAGATAATCTTTCTTCATTAAGCAATATGAGAAATTGTGCAAACACTTTGTGATGAATGATGTGAATAAGTGGGTTTAAATGTGTAAAATATTTCTTGCTTTGTTTTTCCTGACCATAATTTTAAGTTAAAAATCCAAATAAAAACGGATTCTACTGTTTTCTCTCATGAGGTCATGAAAAATCTTATTGTTTTAGTCTAATTGTTTTATATGAACTCTAATAATTATCAATTTTTACAGTTTCGTCATATAATAATCTTTTCCATAATGTTCAAACCTATGTACATTGTTTTGATGCTGCGTAGATTTATTGATGACTAAATTAATCGTCAACTATTTTGGTTAAAACAAACTCATCTTAATATTTGGTTTGTGTGACAAAAGAAGACTTTTAAGAGCATAATCATTTCAAAGTTTTGGAAACATGTTTCAACATTTTCTGACATTTTATGGACCAAGCAGCTTTTCTATTGATGTAGAAAATGATTGAGGAATGAAATGATTATTAAAATACATTGTTCCCGTTGTATATATTTGAAGAATCAGCAGCACATAATCTGCACTGACTCTTCCTCTGTGTGTGGGTGCCTTTTCCACTGAATTAATTATGAAACACGTTGTATTTGATGATTTATTTTTTTCCTTTCTGTTTGTTGACAAGATTTGCGCTGCGTTTGTTTTTCCCTGATGTTGTGTTTTATTTATTTTTTGTCTGGTATTATTGATGGGACCGTGTGAATTAGCATGCAAATCCATTTAGCCAACAGAGACGACAACAAAACACAGATGGTCTGAAATATGAAATATGTGTCAGGGTTTGCTGTAGCTGATGAAACTGTATTTTTTTTTTAAGTAAATATTTGATAGAATTGCAGTACATTTGAAAGGTCGTATACATGAAAACAAGTTCCGGAGATGTTTTACTATTTACGTTTACGTTTTGCTATTTTTTTTAATGGGTCACAGAGTGGGTAAAATGTCTTTGCTGTCTTTTTCAGCTTCTTAAATGTGAATATTTCCTGGTTTCTTTGCTCCATATAGTAAATCAATCATTAAAACTGAATTATTTTGGTTTGTGGTCAAGACATTTTTCTAACATTTCATTGACCAAACAACTCATTGATGAATTTAGATAATAATTGACAAATTATTTGGTTATGAAAATATCTCACAACGCCACTGTTCGTGTTTTTGGTGTATTTCTGGCACTTTGAGATGTTTTGCGGGTTTTGTGTAGACGAAGGAATTTGTTAACAAGGAAGAAGAGTGTGGTGTTCACAGTGTTGTTTGTGCCTCTCTTTGTCTGCAGTGCTGGCCCAAAAGGAGACAACATCTATGAGTGGAGGTCGACCATCCTGGGACCACCGGGCTCTGTGTACGAGGGAGGCGTCTTCTTCCTGGACATCGCCTTCACACCTGATTATCCCTTCAAGCCCCCCAAGGTACTGACATTGCTACCATGTGTTTTTAATAGATAAATGATGTGATACTTAAGGCTTTTTGAAGTTTGTTTGTATGAGCAGCCTTTGCTGGAGAAAACGGATGCTCACTCTCACTGAAAACATGGCTGCCAGCAGGGACGGGATTTCAGCCACTTGATAAAAGGCTCACCTAATAAAGTATCCTCCAGGTTTTGTGTATAATATCTTATCATTATGTTTATGCTGCTTTTCCTTGCCACTACACAGCCTTTTCCACCTGGAACTAATGTTTGTCAACCAGTCGCTCTCCCGCACCAAATCCCATTGAGAAAATCTGGATTTTTAGCTCGCAGAAGACACAGGAGCTGCTGGTCTACTGCTGCCTCTTTTGGTTAGTTTGTGTCACTTAGATAAATCTGAACAAATCTGAACAAAGTATTTCAAGCACACAAGTTAAAAATGGAGGCAGTGGTGGATAAACAACCCGTGTGCGCTGTGATGTAAAATTGCTGTTTTTTTCTAAGGAGTTTGGTGCAGGGGAGTGTAGTGAGGTGTTTCTGTTGAAATGCAAAGTTTATGATAACTTGGGAATGTGTTCAGTGCTTTATCTTACACTTAAGACTGCCCTTTCCCACTGGAAATTAAAGTTTGTTTTCCTTTGTAAACCACACCCTACGCACACCAAAGTCCATAGAGGAAAACCAGCAGTTTTTAGGTCATGGCACACAAGAGTTGATCCACTGCTGCCTCCATCACACAGTTCTAATGTGTTGATCTGTGTCTTCTGTGCCTGAAGTCCTTCATTCGGCTTTACTTCCACGACACAGACTCGCCAAACGAGGCAGCAGTAGACCAGCATCTCCTGTGTTCACTTGAGCTAAAAACGCTGATTTTCTCTAAGGACTTTGGTGTAGGATGGTTGAGTGGTTTACAAACTTGAGTTTCCAATCACAAAAGGTTGTGTACTGGCAAGAAATGGCTGTGAAACATATTGTTTAGATGTCGTAGGCTTAAGCAGGCTCATTTTTCGAAGCGGAGCCTTTTGTTAAATCTGAGTTAAACCTGGCCCTGTGTCCCCAATTTCAGCCATGATTTCACTGACGGCAAGCATCAAATGACGCCAGATGTTAATTTAAACTGTCTTTGCGTCTCTGCTTCCAAAAAACAAGACAGTCCTTACTGTTAACATTTACTTGGACAAGAGTAAAGTGTAGTATTAGTATTGATTGGGGACTATTCTAAGCTATGGTTTTGCTCTCATGAATATTTATAGCAGCTTCAATGTGCCATCAAATCCAAAGTAGTCTCCCACTTAATTTTTTTAATTTTTACTTTTACACTT